>CAWUFW010020568.1:0-147447 GCA_963921515.1 Calotriton arnoldi | reverse complement strand
GTTTGGAATTTCCCTCTCCCCATGATACACTTGTTATGCTATATTAGATTAGCAATATGTGGCTAAATAGATGCTATTCACGTTATGCAACCCACTGAGTTATCCCTGTAACATGTAAGCTTCCGTTAGCCCGTGTGACTCCATTTTGTATTTCGTAATCTGTATTAGACTGCTTGGGCTGTGCTCGTACTAGGCCTTAGTATTCAGAATCGCTTGCCTCAGCAGAATACTGTACTTCGTTATTATTCTCTTTTTGTTCAAGGTTGCTACCTGATTTGCCAACGAGCAATTATTCTGCTTCTGCATACCATTCTCAATGTGTAACTCTGCTCCTACGTTAGGAGGCGCTGAGACTCGGCACAGTGGCCTTGGACTACTGATAGAATGTACCCATCTGGCAGGTGTTAGCTCATCTCTGTGCCTCCTTTGTCTATGCCCGGCTCAGGCCGGTAGTTTTCCACTAGAGGCGTGGCCGAAGTCTCCCAGAAAGGTTTATTATGTATTAGCAAACGTTGGGGCGTCAGTCCCTCGGCAGACATCTTAGGGTGAAGGTCTGATAGGACTCCTCTGCAGAGTATATGCTGAATAAAACGTAAGTTGTATTCTCTACTGTCTGACAGACTCTTCATTTTGGGAAGGCATATCAGGTGGTTGTAAAATAACCCGCGTGGCCCTAGAGGGCCCCGTCCTTCATTTGGCGCCCGAACAGGGACCTCGCAAGGTGATCTCCTCACCCGTAATCGGGTTGCAGGGTTGGGGTGGTGTCCGGTCAGTTGGGCGGACCGGGGCCCCACACACAAGACCAAGCTTGGTTCTCGCAGCTGCCCCGCCCTTCTGATTGGATGGATCCTCGGCTAGTGGTCACCAGCTGGGGTCCTGAAAAGGCAAAACCTTGGAGTTGACCGTTTGGTCCGAAGAGTCGGCAGTGGAGAATAACTTGACTCGACCTGTGTGCACCAGGTGAGTGATTTGGTTTTTGGGAAAATGGCGCCATTCTTGGACAGCACAAGCCTCTGGGCTGTGTCTTGATTCAGTCTCCGGACTGTCTTGTCTGCAGTTTTCGTACTGCCTTGCTTGAATGACACGAGTCGACGGGCTGTGTCTTAGTATGGTCTCCGGACCGTCTTGTTTTGAACTTGGTGGGTTTGCGGACTCTTGAAAGTGAGTGTTTGCGAGCAGTCTACCGGACCAACTGGAAATTCGGCCTGCGCATGAAAAGGTCCGGGGCCGTTCGCGAACAATCTGCCAGGCCAGTTGGTAATTGGCATACACTTGAAAAGGTCTGGGGGTAGAGCCTGTCTTCTTGAACTTGGTACAGTCTCTGGACTGTCTTCTTGAATGCAATGCAGTCTCCGGGTTGGCTTGTGGTTTGATTGTTGTGTTTGGATGCTGTGAGGTTGTGGACCGACGCCGATGACGGTATTGGTGCAATGCTTGTTTGAGTGAGTGACGACTGTGCTTTCCGGGACAGTGGATTATTTTTTTTTAGTTATCTTTGATATTCTATTTTTCCCTTATTTGCAGTTGTCGGCCTTATGGTTGTCCGCTAGGGACGGTATATGTGTCTTATATTAAGATGCCTTGTTTGAGTAAGTTAGGATGTTTCGGATGTCGATGTTGTTCTACTGATGCTCGGTTGGAAGAGAGCCAACCTGCACCTCCGGAGGGTACCCCAAATTTCGACATATATGTCAAGCATGGTATTGGCCCTATTATGTTTAGCACTTTGTGGAATAAATATACGAGGGACAATACAGAGCTGCAATGGCCGCTCACTGGCTCATTTGATGAGCAGAAATTGAATTTCCTGCAGGACAAATTGTTTGCCAAAAGGAGCAGGCAGTCTATGTTTGATTCTTTAAGAGTGTGGCAGAAGGAAGCAAAGCAGCGACGTATAAGGGCAGAGAAAGAGGCTTGAAGGAAACAGACGCAAACTATCACGCAGAAAGCAGTAGCCTATGAAAGAGAAAAGACGGAGAAAGGCATAGAGTGCGCGGATAGGAAGTTTCAACTGCAGACTGACAAATGCTATGTTGCCAGGGATGAGAGTGATGAGCTTGTTGAAGAACTATTAGATTCTCGCCCCCACCACCCTATGCCCCTGATAAAATATACCCTACAGTTCCCACGTCCCAGTCTTCGGCTTCTAGTGCTGCGCTCTCTGGTACTACTGCTTCTAGTACTACGGCCTCGGCCCCGGCCCCACTTGCTTCTCCTTTACTCACGCCAGTAACAGGGGAGGGTGTTCTTACCTCCCCTGCCCTGTCTCTTTGTTCGGTCTCTACCGCTACGCCTCCTTTCACCCCTACAACTCTGTCTCCATACATGATGGTAACTGTTTCTGCATCTGCTCTTTCCCCTGTGAGTGTGACACCCCAAATACTGTTGAATGTCGAAACGCCTGCACGTGGGACACATGGAGTGAACTGGGCAGCAGCACGAGACCGCATGGAGAAAGTGTTGGTGCGCTCTGCTGTTGGTACCGATGAGAAACAGATGGTGGCGAATCAGGCGGCTCAATGGGCCCGGCACTCGATCTATAGTGTGGAAGATGTGTGGAGTGTGATGAAAGATTATGAGCCCTTTATACAGCAGCATGCCCTTAAGCATATGTCGGCTACACTAATAGACTTGTGGGAACAGTGCTTCCAGGGTGTTGCACCACAGATTATTTATGACATACGAGACAGAGTATATGCTGCAGATATGGCCCCGAATGAGGTTTTTAGCAATGTATCTAAATTGGTGGGTTATCGAAGTAGGTTACTCCAGAAGGTTCCGATCCTAGGAACACAGCACCCCATGAGGGAAGTCCACCCCATCTACCATCCTGAAATACCGGAATTGCGTGACTCCACGGACACTGTAATCAGACCTCGAGTCGACGCTCGGTTTCAAGAGCAATGGATCTACACCCCTTGGAAAAGGAGTGAGGTCCTCTCCCTAAAAAGCCAGTTGCCGGACTCCCGAAAAAACCCCACTGCATATTATAAGGAATTGACAGAGGCGGCCTCCTCCACGGTGATGACATTGGCTGATATGGAGTTATTTTTCGGCTTGCTGGTGCCGGTAGATATATGGAGGCAAGTCCATACGCAGGACCATGCATTGGAGTTGGGTGGCACATGGGATGAGATCAGAGCATGGGACAAGGAGCGCAAGCCCGGTGAGAAGCCGAAGGCAGAGTTATTGGATTTGCCGGGGCGTATTATCGCCTACATGCACTCCCTTATCCCACCAAAGCGAGTGGACTGGGATAAGTTGACTGCGTGTAGTCAGAAAAAGGATGAGAGTGTGTCGGATTTCTTTACCAGATTTGAAGGGGTGTTTCTAGATTTTAGTGGTCAGAACTTGTCGCAGGAGGGCGGGGTACGTTTGTTCGTGAACAGATTTGTCACTAATTTGCTCCCTGAGGTTGCAACAAGGTTGCAGGCCTCGGAAAGTACCTGGACGACCTCCTCTCCATCGGTCATATTAAGTATGGCACAGTACTATGAGCATAGAGAGAACGAGGACAAGGAAAGAGTAGAGAAGAAGTCGAAAGATTTGAAGACGAGGGTGTTGATGCAGCAAGTTGCGAGGGGAGGTGGCAGAGGGCGAGGTTCGGGTTCGGGCCCACGGCCACCTCGATCTAATAGGGGTGGTGCTTCAAATACGCCTGTGGGCCCCAATCAATGTGTGTACTGTAAGAAAGAGGGGCATTGGCGGACCAAGTGTCCGGAATTGTTTTTTTTTTTTTGTTTTTTTTAAAGACCTTTATTGATGCCCACAGTTCTTAACACAGCATTTTGCCTACATCCCGAATGGGCCGGCAGTGCAATGTTGCGCTTTGTATAACATTAAAGATGGGTAGCAATGTACACAGCAAGCCGCCTACAACCACATCGGGCCGGCCGCGTCAGGTGGGCTAGCATCATCATTGGCCTCAAAAGGTCTCGAACATTTGTGAGTTTAAAACAAGAACCAACTAACATCATAATAGTATCACTATTCACCAATTGTAGTTGAGTGTAGTGTCCACATATAGTAGCTCTCGTACTTGATTATGCATGTATACATGGCGTGCCTTAACCCCGTAGTGTGAGTGTGTTCTTTGCATCCGGACCTGTGTGGATTCCCGTATGCCTCAGTTCCCTTTCCTGTCTTACGTACTTCCCCCTGTGGTGTGGGGGTCAGTTAATGCATCTGCGGTTGTAGTGTGCTCCAAGAGGTACGCCTGGAGAGGAGCCCAAATATCCCGTGGTCGTGAGGAGGGTGGTAACAGTTCAGCATAGGTGTTCAATTGTTCTTGACAATATGTGAGGTCGTGTAACCAGATCTTAAATTTCGGAGCCCTTCCTCTGCCCCATCTGCAGGCGATTCTACGTTTAGCGAGGAGGAGTGCAAGGGAGACATACTGACGCGCTCTGACAGGCAGCGGTTCAGTGTATCCCAGGAGTGCGGTAAGGGGGTCCTCTGCCACGCGCATTCCAATCATTTGGTGTAAGGCAAGCAGAACCTCTCCCCAGTATCGGCGGACCGACGGGCAGTCCCAAGCTAAATGCATAAAGTCAGCTCCCTCTTCCCCGCAGCGATCGCAGTTAGTATTGTCGCGCAGGTGGAGGCGATGTAGGCGTGCGGGTGTATAATATAAGCGGTGAAGGTATTTGTAATGAATGATACGCAGCCTACTGCTGGCAGAGACTGCACCAGTTTGGCGACAGCAGAAGGACCATTGTTCGTCAGTGAGGGGATAGCCGAGGTCTTTTTCCCATTTAATTCTGGCGGTGGGAGGGCCGTGTGCACAGTTCGCTTGAGTGGTACGGTAGAAGCGACACTACATGTGTCGGAGTGGTTTGCTGCATTATGGCGTGCAGGGGGGCATAATTGAGGGCTCTAGAGGGAAATCTGGGGTGAGGGCCCGTATATCTTGCCTGAGTCTGGTGTAGTAGAACCGATCTAGAGAGGTGGGGGAGTAGGTGCCGAAGAATTCTTCGCTAGTGCGAAGTTTGCCGTTTAAGTAGAGCTGTCCCCAGGTAAGACTGGAGAGCTTGCGTAATAGGCGGCGGCAGCCTCCTTCTTGTGTGACCGGGAGGTCCTGTCTCCCCTGGAGGGGTAGTAAGGGTGAGTAGAGTATCAGGCAGTTAGTCCTTCGAGCTAGATCTTGCCATGCACTAGTCGTGCATTGTACCGTAGTGGATGCCCGATGTCTTGGGACCGCAGGGGTGCTCAGATATGCTGAGCATGGTGTGGGGGTCATATACCCATCCTCTATCGCCAGGTGGGGCATATATGGGGGAGGATGTAGCCAATAGGCTGCGAAGTGGGCTTGGGCGCAGCTAAAATAGAGTTCTAGGTCAGGTACTTCAAATCCCCCTCAGCAAAGGGTCGTGTAAGGGTGTCCCAGCTTAGCCTAGCTTGTTTTCCTCCCCAGACCAGCCGAATCAATTGAGTTTTTATCTCCCTAAAAAATGGCGGCTTAGCGCGTATGGAATGTTCGTAAACAAGTAAAGCAACTTGGGTAGTATCACCATCTTAATCAGGGAGGCTCTGCCAGCCATAGAGAGGGGCAATGCAATCCACCTGGTGATTTTTTCTGTGAGGAGATCAGCGCGCGCCCATAGTTGAACCGCAGCAAGTCATCTCGACTTCGAGAGATAACTATTCCGAGGTATGTGAGTGTGTCTTCGCACCATATGAGTGGGTAGTCAGGGTCGAACCGCGTGGTATTGTTCGTGAGGGGGTATATCTGGGATTTCCCCAGTTAATGTTTACTCCGGAGAGGTGGCCAAATTGGATGAGGAGTCTGAGGATGGGGTTGAGACCTTCGTCCGGGTTGCGCAGGAATAGCGTAAGATCGTCAGCATATAGCGATATTAATATTTGCCTTTCTGGGTAGATAAGGGCGTGGTCCCGGAAATGTTGTCTGATTTTGGCCGCCAGAGGTTCGATCGCTATGGCGAAGAGTAAGGGCGAGAGGGGACATCCCTGGCGGGTGCCTCTGGCTATGGTGAAGGGGGACTGGGCTGCATTCGCCACAACTCTAGCCTGCAGGCCCGCGTATAACAGGTCTATCCAGGACAGGAAAGGAGCGGGGAATCCCATGCGCTGCAAGACGAAGGCCAGGTAGTCCCATTCTAGTGAATCAAACGCCTTGGTGGCGTCTAGGAAAATTGCCGCGGCATTCGTTTCGGGGTCCATGTCATGGAGGACCGCAAACAGAGTGCGTAGATTATGAGACGTGCCTCTGTTGGGAACAAATCCCGATTGGTCAGGAAGTACTAGCGCTGTCATGAGAGGGCTGATGCGGTTAGCAATTAATTTTGCTAAAATTTTGGCGTCCACATTAATTAAGGACAGGGGTCTATATGAGTCGCAGCACGAGGCCGGTTTTCCTGGTTTGAGTAGGGAAATTATGCGTGCCTCTCGCATCGTTGGGGGTAGTATACCCGTTTCTCGCGCCTCTTCGAACACGTGTCGCAGTATAGGGATGAGTAAGTGGCGAAATGTTTTATAGAATTCGGCCGGGAGGCCGTCTGACCCTGGGGCCTTGCCGGATTGTAGTTGCATTATAGCAGCTGTAATTTCATCGTCCTCGTGATGTGCTAAGAGGGCCTCCCTTTGTCCATTTCCCAGCCATGCTATTGCGGTGTCTTCGAAGAAGGGGGTGAAATCCACTGGGTGAGTTCTGTGTGTCTTGTACAGAGCTTTGTAGAAGCTGCGGAACGTTGATACGATCTCGGGGGTGTTTCTCTGTATGTGTCCATCCTCATCTTCGATCTCAAGGACCATATTGGAGAAGCGAGGAGGGCGGGTCAAAGCTGCAAGTGCCTTCCCCGGTCTTTCTCCCTCTCCGTACTGTCGTGCTTGATGGTATTTCCCCCTGAACTTGCATTCAGTCTCAGCTGTTGCTTGATACTCTGTGAGCAAGCTTCGTAATCGAGCCTGCAGTTCTGGGGTGGGGGCATTCTGTATCTTGGTTTCCGTCTGTTTAAGCTCCGTTTCCAGCTTACGGATCGTGGAGCGGATGTCCCTCAGGATTCCCCCGCTCTTAGCGATACAGAGTCCCCGAATAGTAACTTTAAAGGCCTCCCATATTACAGAATATTGCTCAACCGAGTTGTCATTCCGTGGGAAGAAATCCATTATCTCTTGCTCTAATTCCTGTTTGAACACTGGATCTAATAGGTTTTGCGGGTTTAGGCGCCAGAACAGAAAGGGCGAGTCTTCGTGTGGGGGGTGAGCGCGATGTGTACCGGAGAGTGGTCGGAATACGTGCGGGAGAGGTGTGAGGCGTGTGACAGCCAGGGGGCAAGACTTTTGGTGATGAGCCACCCATCAATTCTCGACCAAGAGGAGCGGGCCGTGGTGTAACATGTGCCCTCCCGGAGCTGCGGGTGTATATGTCGCCAAGCATCAATCAGATCATATTCCTCTATTATTGCTTTGAGGGTGTTATGCGAATTAGAGTAGTGTATCGGTTGTGGGTGTGAACGGTCTAGTGTGGGGTTAAGGGTAACGTTGAAGTCCCCTCCCCACACCAAATGCGTGGATCCAATGTCCAGAATCTTACCCCAGAGCACTCGGAAGAATTCTGGATCATCATTGTTTGGACCATAGCAGGAAACAAATGTTATGGACTGAGCAGCTAGGCGACCCCAGAGTATGTTGTATCGGCCTTGCGAGTCGTCTTGGGACCCTATGGGGGTGTAAGGGAGAGATCGCTTGATCAATATAGCCGTGCCTCGGGCATAAGAGGAGTATGAAGAGAAATGTGCGTAATTTGCCCATCGTGATGCAAATGTGGGCGAGGCAGTGGGGCTAAAATGAGTTTCCTGCAACATCGCACAGTGGATATTATGGCGGTCTAGATAGGCTAGAATGTGTCGCCGTTTGCGGGGGTCTCCCAGGCCACGTACATTCCAGGTTAGGAAGTTATAAGCAGGGGGTCTAGGGCGGTCTGTCATGGCGATGGTTCAGAGTACGGGTACCAGAGTGTGGACGTTGTCTTCTTTGAGTTCGTAGTTCGGACCTATAAGTGTGTGTCAACTCAGTGATGATTGGCGTGATATAGTCTCGTGTTCTGTTCGGTGAGCAATGTAAGGTGCCCCCTCCCCCTCCCACATCAGCAGCCCAATCCTGCCGTGGCCCCATTCCCGCCCCCTCCCAATCGACCCCGTGTACCAGATTCCCAACTGGGGAAGGTGGCCTAACTATGAACGTAACTTTAATAGTACAGTGTGTAGGGATTACCTTCCGGGTGGAAGCTAAAGGGCGATCCAGAGTCTCCTCGCTTGAGCGTGTTCGGGCGGTGGTATAGATATTCATCTCATCACAATGTCTTTTACAATAATGTGGTCTGGTGAATCACTCCAGTGGAGTGCAGCGGGGCAGCCCCGGCGCCGCCATGACCCATACTCCGTTCTTGTTCTCCCGGCCCCGCCGCTCTCGCGAGAGTTGCATCGTAGTCTATTGGTCTGTGGCGGACGTCTTTCAGGGGTGTGCAGTCCCGGGAGCTGATGCTATTTCCGTCTCGTTAGAAGCTTGATTCTCTTAGCTTCAGCGATATGGAGGCAGTTAATGTCTCTTAAGGGTCCTTGTGTTAGATATGTGCGGGTCAGGCTTTGGTTGATGGTTTGTATGTTACAGTCGGTGCTGCAAGGATTCACTCAATATCTGAGATACCGCCGCTGCCCTCCAGTCGATGGGTTGGGGAGGATCGTTCGGTCTGTTGTTTGGGTAAGTTCTTAATGAAGTCTTGGACATGTTGCGGGTTCTGAAAGAAATGCTGCTTTCCTTGATGTGTTACTTTGAGACGGGCCGGGAACAGCATGGCGTAAGGTAGATTGAGTTGCTGCAGCTTTTTCTTTACTTGAAGAAATTTCCGCCTTTGGTCCTGCACCGCCATAGTGAAGTCCGGGTATATCGATACTTCTGTCCCCTCGTAGCGGAGCTGGCCACGTTCTCTGGAGAGGCGGAGGGCCACATCCCGGTCTCGATAGTTAAGCATTCTGGCAATTATCGGGCGGGGTGGTGTTCCAGGAGCAGGTCGTGCCGCCAGCGATCGGTGGGCTCGCTCGACAACCAGGACCGGTGAGAAGGCCTCTCTCCCAAACAGTGTTGTGAGGAGGCGCTCAATATACTCTTCCATCCTGCCGGTAGCGGTCGACTCCGGCACTCCCAGGATTCGGAGGTTGTTTCGTCGCGAGCGTGATTCCAAATCTTCATTTTTGGCTGCAATGACCCTCAGGACCCTCTCCATCTCGAGCGTGCGGTTAGCAGTGGACGTGGAGTTGTCCTCCAGATCAGAGATGCGCCGCTCCGCCTCCGTCAGCCGGTCATCATGTTTTTCTACCTTGTGGGTCAGGCCATCCAGCCGAGCATTCATAGTGTCCATTTTTGACTCAATGGAGGTCAGGCTCGACTGCATCACCAGCAGAAGTTCCTTGAGGTCCGCCGTGGTGGGGCCCCGAGAGGTCGGGGTTTTAGAGGACATGGAGGAGGAGGAGGCCGAGGGGGGGTGCAGTCAGAAGACTCAT
The DNA here is from genome assembly GCA_963921515.1 of Calotriton arnoldi. Taxonomy (NCBI): domain Eukaryota; kingdom Metazoa; phylum Chordata; class Amphibia; order Caudata; family Salamandridae; genus Calotriton; species Calotriton arnoldi. The sequence continues at coordinate 137,929 of CAWUFW010020568.1, read as the reverse complement.
CGTACAATAGGCAGAGCGGGAACTATTTTGACGACCCTCGAGGAAGACAGTACTACCATGACGACTATGATATGGACGAAGTGACGGGGTTGTCTCACAGCTAGGACAGCCAGGGACAGGGCAAGGGACCAGTTCCGGTGCCTGTAGATCAACGTGGACCCTACATAACTGCAGATCTACAAGGTACCACCGAGAAATTTTTAGTCAACACAGGGGCTATGAATAGCTCTGTTTCCCGTTCATTGGTCCCGGGGGCATCTCTGTCTGGCCAGAATAATGTTTCGGTGGGTTTCTCAGGCGTGCCGGTTGTTAGCCCCATTTCCAACCCCCTTGCTTTGCATATTGGTCACTTTACGGTTGACTCACCATTGTTACTGACATCAAATTGTGGGGAGAACTTATTAGGACTGGATCTGTTAAAAAGGTTGTATGCGAAAATTTATTGTTCCCCGGAAGGTGTTTACATGACTGTTGGTCCGCAAGTGGCCCATGCCAAACAATGCTTTGCAAAAGATGCTCCCCTTTCCACTGAGTTCCAAGATGTGCCACGCACATTATGGGCTACTGGAGACACGGATGTGGGGTTGCTCCAGATCCCACTTGTCTCTATACAGATCAAGGACAATGTTAAATTGCCTCGAATTCCCCAATACAAGATATCCCAGGCAGGAGAAAGGGCCTTATTGCAAATAATACAAGAGTTGATTAAGTCTGGTGTGGTTGAAGAGACAGTGGCAAATGTGTGTAACAGCCCTATTCTTCCTATTCTTAAAAAGGCACCTTTGGACTCTTCTGACGTCCATGCTGATGTTTATCGTTTTGTCATTGACCTTAGAGAGGTCAATAAAATAGTGGTTCCCCAATATCCTGTGGTCCCTGACATTACCACGATTCTAACAATGATTCCCCCGTCGGCCAAATTCTTTTCAGTGATAGATTTGAAGAATGCTTTCTTTAGCATTCCAATCCATCCAAATAGCAGATATCTGTTTGGATTTGCAATAGCCGGTTGGAGCTTTAGATTCTGCCGTACTCCACAAGGCTATACAGAAAGTCCCAGTATTTATAGTCAGGCTTTGAAAACACAATTGGACTCGTTGGACCTTCCCCCTGGTAATGTGTTGCTGCAATACGTTGATGATCTCCTTGTGGCCTCAGACACTGAAAATGGCTGTAAAGAAGCCACGGTTAAATTACTGCTGCATTTAGCGCGCCATGGCCACAAGGTGTCACTTACAAAATTTCCATATTGTCGACAGGAGGTCACCTATTTAGGTCACCTACTGTCGAAGGAGGGTCGCAGACTAACCTGAACGCATAGCTGCCATTACTAATATGCCTATTCCTAAAACCCAACGCGAGGTACGCGCGTTGGTCGGGATAACTTCGTATTGTCTGCATTGGATCCCTAACTATTCTCTACTAACAAAACCCCTTCTTTACCTGACCACCAAAGATGTGCATGAACCCCTGCCTTGGACACCTGCATGCCAGCAAGCTTTTGAACAATTAAATGTTGCGCTTTGCTCTGCTCCTGTGCTTGGTACTCCTGACTACCAGAAGCCTTTTGTGCTGTATGTACATGAGGCGGACGGTTGCGCGCTTTCTGTTCTAACACAGGGTTTTGGTGGTAAGCAGAGACCCTGCGCTTACTTCTCCGCTATCCTTGATAATGTCGCCAGAGCGCTCCCGAGCTGCCTGAGAGCTGCCGCGGCGGCGGCAGTTTCTATCAGGCAATCGACAGGGCTCGTTCTTGATATTGACCTCACAGTGATGGTACCCCACGCTGTGGACACGCTTTTGAACAAGGCGAAGACACAGCACCTCACCAGTGGGTGTCTCACTGGATATGAGATGACCTTATTTGCTCCGCACATTACCATCAAATGATGCGCTACTCTGAACCCAGCCACGTTACTACCCCTCCCTTCGGAAGAAAAGGACAGTGATGTCCATGATTGTTTATTTCGGACTGAGGAAGAAACGAAGGGACGGGTAGACCTGACTGATGTTCCCTTATCTGACCCCCAAGGGGAACTTTATGTCGATGGCTCTTGTTTCAAACTGCTGGATGGCACTACTACTGCAGCCTATGCAATCACCACGTTACACACTGTAGTTGAGACATCTCGTATTCCATATCAGTCGGCCCAAGCTGCAGAGTTAGTTGCCCTCCTTAGGGCCTGTGAGTTGAGTGACGGACTGGTCGTTAACGTCTACACTGACAGCCAGTACGCCTTCAGGGTGGCCCATAATTTTGGGCGCCTCGGTGCCGAGAGAGGGTTCTTGACTTCGCACGGACATCGAATACAGAACCGCCCATTGATACATAGATTGCTGTCCGCATTGACACTCCCCACTAAGTTAGCAATAGTGAAATGCAGCGCTCATAAGGCCATTACAGATGATGTTGGGAGGGGAAATGCTTTCGCAGACCAGACAGCTAAGGAGACAGCTCGATCGAAGATGAAAAAGATGTTTGTGGCAGGTCCCGCTAGATGGGTTCCAGACAATGGAATGTTTGAGGACACATTGGAAAACGTTAGGGAGATTCAGAGAGAGGCGACTGTAGATGAACTGGCAATATGGGAAGAGAGGACAGGACATCTGGATGAGGATGGGTGTTGGACTGATTTGTCAGGGAAACAGAGGTTGCTGCTGCCTAATGCCTATGTTCTCCCTGTTGTCACTATGGCTCATGGCCCGGCTCACATCAGCGCCAAGGGGATATGTAAGCTACTGGACCCAGTATGGCAGAATGACAATATCTCTAAGGTAGCCACACATTTAGTAAAACACTGTATTGTCTGTCTGAAACATAATCCTGGGAAGGGCGCCCCTACACCTGCAGGTAATTTCGCTCCGCCTTCCTTCCCTTTCGAGGTTCTCCAAATGGATTTCATCGAAATGGAACGAGTAAATAACCTGCAATATGTACTAGTGGTAGTTTGTGCATTCAGTAAATGGATTGAGGCTTACCCCACCAAAGAGAATACGGCCATGGCGACGACAAAGGCACTCTTAAAGCAGTTCTTCCCACGCTATGGATTGCCACGCGTGATCTGGAGTGACAATGGAAGTCACTTTAACGCAAAAGTCATTGATCTGGTGTGCAAGGGCTTACAAATGAAGCAAAGGTTTCATGCTGCGAACCACCCCCAGTCAGCAGGTCTGGTTGAGAAGTACAATGGTACTCTCAAACTGAAATTAGCGAAAATCCAAGAGAGCACGGGGTTGCGATGGCCAGATGCGTTACCATTAGCGTTATTGTCCACAAGAGTGACTGCGCATTCTGGAACAGGATTATCACCCTATGAGGTGGTCTTTGGGCGCCCTGCTAATGTCTGGGGCATCCCAAGACCCAAGCGCTTCTCTGAGATAGAGTACCCCCTGTTGATCGATTACTTGTACGAATTATCTAAAGATCTCCGTTCTCTCCATCAACAGATTCAAGCCACACTACAACCAGTGCCAGAGGGGCCCGGGCACCAGCTGCAGCCCGGATGTTGGGTGATGATAAAGAACTTCCAGCGACAAAACAGTTTGGAGCCGAGGTGGAAAGGACCGGCCCAGGTGTTGCTTGCCACCTGTACAGCCGTCAAGCTAGAAGGCCGGCAGAACTGGGTGCATGCTTCCCACGTGAAAAAGGTCCCTCTACCACTTCCATATGACGCCTGGGTGCGTGAAGGCATCGCCGATCAGGAAGGGGAGATAGTGCCCCACTTCATTCCTTTCTCTGATGCCCGGTTAAGGGGGGCGCAGACGGACGATGAGAGCGACGAGGCCCTATTCGAGGCGATTCCCCCTGAGATAAGGGTCGCCCCGGATGCTCCCGCTTCTAGAGTACAACCATCTGAGTCTCGATGCCCAACTGAGCCTGAATTCTTGCCTCTTTTTGTTGATGAAGAAGTGCCTGGGCGCGCCAGGTACAATCTGCGGCCCCGACGGAAGGACAGTGCGCCAGAAGGACAGTCTAGGAGTTAGGGACGGACTTGAGCATAGGGTGTGGGTGCTATGTCCCAGGCGCCTGCCTTAGATTAGAGTGAACAACACTGGTGCACTGCCCCGAACACTGGACAGGATCGTTGAGGGTATTTGCCCAGGAGGGAGAGTGCCCTATCCTGAAAGAAGAGGATTTGTTTCTCAACAAGGGCCGCAGTTGTTTTTCCAGCAAGAGTTGCGATTGTGCAGCTCCTCCGTGGGAGTGTCGTTGATGAACAATAGAAGCCTGCCAGTGAGGCTTTGACGGACACTGGGCGAAGAGTACCCCTCTGGTCGGTTGTATTTTTGTGGCTCCAATTCCTAAAGTACTTTCTATGTATCCGTTTGGTCGTGCAATGATGAGGGAGGAGCAGCCTTTAGTGGCTTCTCCAATGCAGCATAGTAGTCCTGGGTGGTCTAGTTGGTCCACTGGGAGTAGGGTAGTGGTGGTAATATTCATTCTCCTGGTAACAATAACACTATTTGGGGTAGTCTGGTACTTAGAGGAGCACCATCCTGTTCATACTTTGATAGGGACTACCCCGGCTCCAGCTGAGCATTCGTTTGTTACACTGGCCCCGCATAAAGAGAGACATAGGCAAACTAACTGTGATAAATGCAACAGCTAGTTTTTGTGTTCAAGGGACATGGAATGTTTCATTAGGACAGAGTCATTGTAACTACACATATCGATTGAATACTACCAGTAGTCCACCCTTGCTGACACCCCCAAATGTATATTTCATCTGTGGGAAACAAGCTTACACTTGGCTTCCTAGAGGGTGGTCTGGCCGGTGCTATCTCTCCTTCCTCCTACCTCCAGTTTATATTGCACCGTCCAATTATCACAAAGATCCCAAGTTGCATCGTAGGGACATTCATTTGCATCGAGTTAAGAGAGTTGTTGATCCGGATGAAATTGATCAAACAGATACCTCCCTACAGCAATTCACTGATATAATGAAGGGTATTGTACCAGTCTGGGGCCCATGTTCAAAAGCCGCAACATTCGTCGTCTGGCAAGGGTAGTTGAGGGAGTTATCATTACCACTGCTGGTATACTAACTAATATTACAGTCGAGCTCCAAGCTACGAGACTCGTCTCACTTCAAAATCGGATGGTTTTAGACGTCATTCTAGCTGACAGGGGTGGAGCTTGCTGCGTCATCGGCAGCAGTTGCTGCGTGTACATACCAGATAGTGCCCCGACTGTATATTCTGCAATTCAGAAATTACACAAACTTGCTTCAGATATTCATCAGGATAACGGTTCATGGTCCCTCACAGGGTGGCTCTGGGGTCTACTGGCTTCGTGGGGTTGGAAGATATTTCTTGTCCTGATAGCCATCGCAGGAGTCATATTTACTTGTTGTTTGTGCATCAATTGCCTCCCAGCCTGTTGCACCTATTGTGTGAGTAAACTCACCCCTAATGTTACACTGTCCAAACAGGATCATAAGATTTCCCCTATGATGATGCAAGAAATTCAGTCCATTATGCTCATTGATGAGGGTATCTTTGAATGTTAAATGAAGGTGTTTTGACGTTCACATTTTGCTCTGTTTTGCTTTGAAATGTACATGTCTGTGCAATTCCTCTCTTCCCATTTAGAATTGTAAAGACCCTGCCAGATAGCAATAAAGCTTTTAGCCACATATGCTAAAAGGAGGGTCTGTTAGGTTTGAAATTTCCCTCTCCCCATGATACACTCGTTATGCTATATTAGATTAGCAATATGTGACTAAATAGATGCTATTCACGTTATGCAACCCACTGAGTTATCCCTGTAACATGTAAACTTCCGTTAGCCCGTGTGACTCCATTTTGTATTTCGTAATCTGTATTAGACTGCTTGGGCTGTGCTCGTACTAGGCCTTAGTATTCAGAATCGCTTGCCTCAGCAGAATACTGTACTTCGTTATTATTCTCTTTTTGTTCAAGGTTGCTACCTGACTTGCTAACAAGCAATTATTCTGCTTCTGCATACCATTCTCAATGTGTTTCTCTGCTCCCACGTTAGGAGACGCTGAGACTCAGCACAGTGGCCTTGGACTACTGATAGAATGTACCCATCTGGCAGGTGTTAGCTCATCTCTGAGCCTCCTTTGTCTATGCCCGGCTCAGGCCGGTAGTTTTCCACTAGAGGCGTGGCCGAAGTCTCCCAGAAAGGTTTATTATGTATTAGCAAACGTTGGGGCGTCAGTCCCTCTGCAGTCATCTTAGGGTGAAGGTCTAATAGGACTCCTCTGCAGAGTATATGCTGAATAAAACGTAAGTTGTATTCTCTACTGTCTGACCGACTCTTCATTTTGGGAAGGCATATCAGGTGGTTGTAAAATAACCTGCGTGGCCCTAGAGGGCCCCGTCCTTCAGTGCTTTCAATTTGAATGCCTGCATATGCAGACTCATTTGAATTAGACAGAAACAAATTTGCAGAAAATTTCAATGAGCTCCATAATCAGCCACTCAATTACTTTGGTCATTGCTCATTCACATTTAAAGGTATGGGAGACTCTAGGGTTTAAGTGAAGGCTGCCATCTTTTTGAAAGACCCCCAGCTATCTATGGGAATTCACATATCTATTAAGTCTTTTTGCATTAACTCCTCACCTACAAAAGGCATGAAACACACTCATACAGCCTTAGGAGAGCCAGGGGCTGCAAATCAGAGGGACCCAGCATGGAGTCCACTCAGGATAGCACACAGTGGCTACAGGGCTGAACCCACATGTCATGAAAATTTAAGAACCTAAATGTTGGCAGCCTGCCAGATCAAGACTGTCATTAAAACAAAGGTTTTTATTGCAATGGGATCTGGAGGTAGCATATGGTGGAAGAAGTTATACAATGTGGGGTGGAAAAGTTAGAGACCCTTTAATATGTATTACATGGGGATGGTATCGTTTCTCACTCCACCAATGCTTGCATTTGTTTCATTATGGTTCTGCGGTTTACAATATGAGGACCAAGAGGTGATTAATACATAGGACAACACACTTATATGATCAAAATGAATGTTGATGCCTCTTGTAAATACAGTTTTTAGAGAATCTTTGAATGGCAAATCCATATGTCGCGTATTTACATTCACTAACCTGCCAACTGTTCCATTTCCTGGACAAGTTAATTTACACCTCATGTTGTGTTATTTGACAAGGAGGTTGTTTATCTTCCTACTTCTGCTGCAAGTGGCATTGATTGTGCACTGCATAGTACAGGTTCAAAGGAAGTTAAAGCTAAATTGAATAAGCGCCTTGTAAGGAGTGAGGACATAGATAAATCTACATATTTTACCTGTCACCACCTAGGTCCAAAATCACAAAGCATTTTCTGTAGCTATCTGTTTTTTACTCCAGAAATAGTGTTGTGAATCAAAACCAAAGATATGATGCAACCTGCCCATACCTTCCTCGTACTTGTAGTTGGCAGTGATATCTTCTCGGAGATTTTGCCCCACAGCCTTCGTGCTGATGTTCTTCCCAACAACACAGGAGTCACAACAAAGTCTCTCTTTTTTATTCTCGCCCTCACAGATCCAGGAGACACGGTCAGCATTGACCTCAGCAAACACAAAGGGTGCGTCATAGTCCAGGTCCACGTCTCCTTCTTTGATCGCTCTTACCGAGGTAGGACCACAGCGATAGATTCCTGGAAGCCAATGAGAAGACATTTAATGATAAGGTGATAGAGCCACAACATGTAAGATACAGAGAACTAATGTAATAAAAATTGTTGCTTGATATTTTCTACTTGTCAAGATTTATGTTGGAACACACACAAACGATAAACCTGTTCATTGACATTGTACTTCTACAATGTGATCTTGCTATCACAACAAGACCGCAAGATTACATGTAGGAATTCAAAATTGTATAGTACAATCCAATGCGGATGCAATGCTAAAGGTTAGTTTTTAGATTGTCCTTCTGTTTGGCATTTGTATATAACAGAGCTACCACAGGGGTGTCCTTGCATGACTGTTGACTTATCCACAAGATTGCATACCAGAACTTAAATGTACGGCTGGAAGGTGCAATATGTGAAGAGTGTTGTGTACGTAAATGTTTTGCGGTGTGAGTGAGTCAAAGAGACGTGCTCCTATCAAGTCGTGAGACCAGTGTGTAATTTTCATTATGCAGGTGTAAGCCTGTGAAATTTCCTGAATTGTGCATAAAGCAAAATGTGCAAAATTTTGTCTTTACGCATATATAATTTTTGCGCCGGAAAGCAGATGATGGGACCTAAACTTGACCACTCTGCACATTCATTTGCAAATAACATTGGTACACAGTCTCTGTTTTTACCCTTTGGTGGAGGTTTACATTTATCTGGCTAAACTATTTTTAGTTTTTTTAGGTAATTCCAGGTAACTAAAGTACTGATGCAGCTTTACACCCACTGACTCTATATGCTTTGGTCTCCACTGCCTGGTGCACATGTGCGATTTCCATTGTTGGGTTCAGTAGAATAAGCAAAAGACTTTCCCTAGATGGAAGGATAGGTGCTGTAAATCTCAGCTTTGATCTGCTGCCTTGCAAAGTCCCTGTGACAAAGTTGAGGGAGCCAAGCAAATGTCCACCCAAAAAACAGTTTTAATGAAGTAATTTATTTTTCCATCTTGCCTGCAGGATCCTTCCTGGGGCAGGGAAGTTTGGGGATTGGCCATTTTACCATCATCTGATAGATGAAGCCATTTCAAGATATCTGGAGCTTCAAAAAGGCAACAGCGACTTAATTGAGAAAAGTAAGGACCAGAAGCCACAAGGATCTTTTCTCAACTCCACCACTGCTGAAGATCATTGGATTATGGATGGAATGGTCAATTCAATCACATGCTAGGCATTTCTCAACCAGGCACGGGGGCAACACCGTTCATGGAAATTTATATGTCTAAGTGTTTTGTCCCACTGCTTTTTTCCTTTTCACTTACTCATACACGTCGGTTGAATGTTCTTTCAACACTCAAAAAATTCACCTGTTTACGGCCGTACTTTTCTGAATCAACTGCAGATCTGAATTCACTTCAGCGTCTTCCGTGGTTGTGCCTTCCTTTTTTCTATCAGAGTATGTTGCAGTATACCGGAGGATGGCCATGGGTTGTGCTTGATTTACTCCAAGACTCGGTAGGGATACATTTAAGTTTGTTTTAACATTAGGACTGTATTAACCTCAGAATTGTACTTTGTAAATTCCAATTGTCTTTCTAATCTTGTGGGTGTCTTTTGTATTATTACTTTCCTCCCATACCCTCCTTGATTTTCCCTTAACCTCACATTTATTTAGTAATTATTCCGTATTTCCTTCCACACCACCTGGACCCATCCACATTTACTACAAAATAGTCTACTTAAGTGTGCAGAGATCTTCTCAACCACTGTGTCAGATCTCTGCACAGAAAAGATAGAAGAGGCGGAAGTCTCAAATGTAGGATTGTGAATTTAATTTTGTAGTAATTAAGTAGTCCTAAATGAGTACTTCTTTACATAGTACAAAATGCAGTTGGTGATTCAGGCCTGTCTTTAGTTTTCTACTGTCTGGGGTTAGATTTTGTCCATCCCTCTCCGAACTGGATCAGTTTGTCTGAGTACTCTTTGTGGCTTCATAACCTAGCCTCAAGGAGGCACTGAATACACACCCAGGAAATCTTGAAGTCATCACTGGCAACACACCTTAGAGTTGGTGGCACTGTCGCAGTTTTTCTTGAAGTCTCTTCATCGTCCTCTCCCTCAGCATTTTCTCCAGAGTGGGCCTCCAGGCACTAGGTGAAATGGCCTGCGCTGGATTCATTCAGGTAACATTCCCTATTTTTACCCTTGGCCCATGCTCATTAGCAGTGCCTTCCCATTGCAGTTTGCCATGATCAGGTACCAGGCATTTCTAATACTGAATATAGGATGGTTTTATTAGGACTGGAAATAGTAAAATCAGAGTAGATGTTGTGTTGTGTTACTTTATGTTACAAACGTTACCTATATGGTACCACATGATGCCTCCAGGCTCTAAGCTATCAATGAATGATTCCTTATGAGAAAAATACATTTTATTTTGTTCACAATTGTGTCTGGTTTTAACGATTGGTAAAATTGTACTAATTTTTAATTGATATTATGCTTGTCTATTTGGCATATTCTCTTCTTTTGGGCAACACTCTGGAACCCACTTTGTCAAGCTACACGTTTATTAACTACCCAAAATAGAATAAAATAGGCAATATGATCAGCATATTTGGGCAATTTTTGGCAAGCTTGTCACCATATGGTTGCTTAAATTAAGGCTTCAAATGTATCTTAAATTTTGTTAAATCATCAAGAGTTTGGACAGCATTTCGTTGATCAAAAATCTGAGTCCTTCAATATTTTCTTTCCTTTCTTAGATAACCACACCCGGTTTTCAGCGCCAGGAGTTTCTCTGTTGCAGGTGAAGAAGCTGAGATGATCCAGGAATTCAGCAGCTCTTACTCTAAAAGTGTCATTTGAGGAATTTTTGGCTGTGATCTGTATTACCCTGAGTCTGTAGAATCATAAAAACAAATACTAATTTTATCTAAAGGGGCTTAATATTTTCATCTCACTTAATGATATTCTCTTTTATTATTATCCTATTAAGATCTTTGCTCTACTATCACTGAATATTGCAAATATTAGATGTCCCTAAAGCCTAGCTTTGTAGAATGACTGGAATGGCTCAGTGAGCAATTGCAAGTTGTTTCTTTGCTGAATAAATTAGGGCTGTAGTACAAAAAGCAATCTCTGCCAAAGCATCTCAGGATCAATTCAAACGTGTTAATAGTTTTCATTTTTTTTTGTTGCAGTTTTATATAGCGCAAATCGATCCGAAGGTTTTGGAACCCTGTAGATGAGCACCAGTTACAATACACAAGGTCACATTAATTTTTTGTAGACACAGGGAGATTAACGGATTTGCCCAGAATCACAGGATGTTGAGCCAATGCCGAGACTCAAACCTATTCCCCAGCTCCTAAAAGTCTGCAGCTCTGGCAGTTATGCCACATCCTCTCCACACAACTACATGTTGAAAAGTATGTTTTCTTGATTCCTCAGCCCTACAAAAAATTCAAGGGACATTCTTCATGTGTGGTACATTTTGGGGATTGCATTTTTCTAATTTGACTAATAAGGTGCAAATACTTTTCATTTTGATACCTGACGATTCATATGGCCAACATCCCTTTCCCTGCCCAGATGATTCTATTAGATTACCTGATTTAAGGAGAAAGAGAGATAGGACACACCATGTTGAGGTGTATGCACGCAAAAGCCTTCTGATGCAAATGGAACGCATAAACAATCATTAAGAATGTTCTAGATTTTTAAAATATAAACTTAGATTATGTTTTTAGATACCAGTTTGTTCCCGTGTGATGTATTTTATGTTTATTTTTATCTAGTCATTTAGTAGTTTTTCATTTAACAATGAAAATATGGAGGATATAGATTTGGGGGCATATTATCAAGAACGGCGTTAAAATTATCGCCGGTTTAGCAGCAGAAAACTGCAGCTAAAGCGGCGATAATGGGCTTGATAATATGCCCTGGAGAATTCCAATAGAAGCCCATGTTCACACCAGAACTGGGGGCATATTAGCAAGAACCTCGTTAAAATTATCGCCGTTTTAGCGGCAGGAAACTGCCGCTAAAGCGGCGATAATGGGCTTGCTAATATGCGTTATAGAATTCCAATAGAAGCCCATGTTAGATGTCCTGCACATCTAACCTGGGCTTCTATTGGAATTCTATAACGCATATTAGCAAGCCCATTATCGCCGCTTTAGCGGCAGTTTCCTGCCGCTAAAACGGCGATACTTTTAACGAGGTTCTTGCTAATATGCCCCATGGTCTTCTATTGGAATTCTCAAGGGCATTTTATCAAGCCCATTATCGCCGCTTTAGCAGCAGTTTTCTGCCGCTAAACCGGCGATAATTTTAACGCCGTTCTTGATAATATGCCCCTTAGTGCTTTATTTAGATTCCGGCAGATGTAACACTCCATCACAAACGTGACAGATATCCTGTTCGCCGTATTACGATCTCCATAAGATATAATAGGATCGTAATACGGCGGACGGGATCTCCGTCACGTTTGTGAAGGAGTATTCCCCTCCGCCAAAATGTAGGCCTTTAGTCAGCGGCAGACAGTGATTAATTAATTAGGATTATATTCTATATCAGTGAGATAAGGAGATACGTATATTCATGTTTAAAATTAGTAGGCTGCGTTAATAAAACGTTTTGAAGCGAGCTAGCAAGTCTTGTATCAGTGGGAATGGCATTGCATATACTGTGGGTATTTCCTGAGAAGGGGCATTGGATGATTTGTTTCTCTCTGAAATGCAGTGTTTTGAGCGGTTTTGCTTCTTAGGTCCTTGTTTTAACCAGACAACCCTAGCTTTTGATTGATGTAAGGTGCGGGTGGGGTCGAAAGAAGGCCTTTTATGTGAGAAAGGAAGTATTTTATGTAGAGAGGCCTTTAAAGAATAAGGGCCTAATTTTGAGTTTGGAGGGACATGAAAATCCTCCAATTTCTGGAGGAAACTCTAAAAATGAAGTATAATCCACCGGCACCATCGATCAGGCATTTCGCCTTGTTCTGCTGTATTGGAAGGTAGTTGTGCTGGGTAAAGGCAGTTTATATCTTGCCTTTATAGATCTTAAAACAGCTTTCGACCTCGTCCCCAGGGACCTACTTTGGCAAGTCCTTCGGGACATGGGAATGCCTTTGGAAATCCTAGAACCACTGATCAGGCTACATGAGGACAATTTTGCTCGTGTGAGGTGGGAAAATCAGGGGCAAACCACCGAGCCATTCAAGATCCGGCGTGGGGTACGCCAAGGCTGTGTTTTGGCCCCTACCCTTTTTTCCCTATATGTAAATCAAGTAGCAGATCTTTTGTGTTCCATTCCGGCTGACGCCCCCTCTTTGGCAAATAATAAAATAGCCACATTACTGTTTGCGGACGATACCCTTTTGGTGTCTAAAACCCCCATGGGCCTACAAAAACTTTTAAATCACTTTAAGGCCTTTCGTGATTTAAGGGGTTTGGTCATCAATACTACCAAAACTAAGCTGATGATGCTGAATCCCCACAAATCTTTTAAAGGTAACTTGGTTTTATACAATGTTCCGCTTGAGAGGGTTGGTTCTTTTGAGTACTTGGGAATCAAGTTGTCCGAGGGAATGGCTTGGAAAAATCACCTAGAGAAGGCGTCCCTGAAATTTTCCCAGCTAACTGGGGCTCTGCGGCTCGAGCACTGCCTTTCATATACTAAGCCTGTAGCCCCCGCTCTCAAACTGTACAGTTGCAAGGTAGTGAGTAGTGTGCTTTACGGGGCAGAGCTGTGGGGTTCAGTAAATGTAAACATTCTTTCAATAGTGGAAAACAAGTTCCTTAGGAGCTTGGTATCACTCCCCCAAAGCACTCCTCTTCTCCCCTTGAAACTTGACCTGGGTATCAAGTCTATTAATGGCCAGGTGAGCTTACGCCCACTGCTCTTTTGGCATAGATTGGTCACTACCCCTGACCTGGCTCCTTATGCTGCTGCCTTCACCGAAGTTTCTGCTATGGATAAAAAACAAAAAATTGGGTGGATTAAACACTTAGACACCATCCGAGCAGGCATAGGCGTGCCTAAGGAGCTTGCTGGTCTCCCGCCCTCATACTCCAGGGACCAAATAAAATCTCAGTATTGGGCATGGGTAGAACAGAAAAATTTGTTGAAAATCCGTCATGGCAGCTTAACTGATGTTTTTACTGATATAAAATCCATCAGCTGGCTAGAATGCTATCTTGATATTATTAAGGTGCCGGCAGACAGGAAATTGTACACTCAGTTCAGACATGGCAGTCTACCCATTAATGCCTTCACTAACTCCTGGCTGATAAATAAATCACAGCCTAAGGGCTGTCCCTCCTGTTTATGCCCCCATGAAACAACAGGCCATGTCTTTTTTGCTTGTGTTGCTCATGCCAGACCCAGAAGGAATTGGCTAGCTCCGGTATGTAGACAATTCGGGACACACAGCCACAAAGATGCCTTACGTATTTTAAAGTCAGATGCGAGACCACTCTATGCTTGTGTAACTGCAAAATTTTTAGGCCAGTCTTGGGCTATTAGAAGGAGGGCTCTAACTATTTCCCCGACTGACATGGACAAAATAAACTGAAATTATAATGATTAGTCCAGATGGGTGTGTCCTTAAATTCTACAACCTACTTTGTAAATAATTGGTTTTTATGTTAATATTTTAAGCTTTTTATACCTTTTATTGGTCATTTGGGGCATGGGCTTCAAAATGGCTGATGCTGTCTAATCGGGCCTTACACACCAGCATTTGAGATACAAACAATACTTATTAATGCACTAGCACTTTAGATTGCGTCCCGATAGGTAGAATCATTTAATAACGAGATTTGACTAGTTCTGATCCTTTTCTGTGTTTGTACATTTGTATTGTGAAGTTATTCTTTTTATTTTCAAGAGTCTGTATATGGAGCATTTTATAGTACCTTTTATTCTGAATGCCATTAACCATGATTCATGTGTTTGTGTTTGTGTCTTTTATGGTACTGTAAAACCGAAATAAAGACTTTGACTGACGTTGGAGAAAGCGCAATTATTGTTTATTTTTCATTCTTTTCATATGATGCAACAGTTAACAAGTGCCATTGAATTTTCAAGGGAACCCATTGCTATATTAAAGGGAGCACTCTTTTTGATTTAACATAAAAGAGACTCACTACAAGATATAACTTCCTTAAAAGTTGCTTCTGACGAACTGAATGAAATGGCGCACTGCCAAGAGGAAACCAACAAGGAAGTAGTGCAGACTTTAAACATTTCTTTTGATGTCTTCTGCTCTAGATATTTTTTTAGAGAGAACACAGAGGTCCTGATCATGAGCCATATAAATTAATATTTGTTTGGAGATTCTGAGACACTTACCACATTAGCATCAGGTATACAGTAGAGGGAGGGAGGAGAGGTAATGCATGAGTATCCATATTCATAGTAAAACAGATTGTGCTAGTTTCCCATTTTGTCGTTTAAGCCCTCTTTCCCCCCTGTTCCCTTCCCTTCCCCTCACCTGGCACCCCTAAAGTCCTGTGTGATTCACTTGGGAACTACGTTGTGCCTGGAGGTGGAACCTTTCTGAGTACCATGCCATTCCTGAGAAGTTAATGGTGAAAACCTAACAAAAACAACTGCCATTCCCCAAAGGGGCACAGAGGCCAAGCAAAATTAAGACTGCTCAATTCAGTAAACCTGAAGATTAAGGTCATTTTTCTACAAGGAATGTATTTCTAGGGTAAAATGAGCTAAATCTTTCAACCAATAGATCACTGTTTGCCTTCAACTGGTACTACTTACACCATTAATTTTGAAGCTTAGTATTCTTAGAAATCCAATTCAGAATAAGTCTCTCCTCAATAAAGTGATGGTATCCAAATTATCTTTAATTTTCCCTTTTCAACCTCTTCTACAACTCATTCTTCCCAAGGCTTACTCCCGCATGCCTCCACTCTCAACCTAGAAGGTATCGCTCCCAAGCACATATGCCCTTTGATGCCTTCCGTTAAATCACGGCACCTTGGAATTCGATAATAGTGATTTCCTATTCCATCCAACAGTAAAGTGTACTTGTCCAACCAAAATAACTGCAATGTGAAACTCTTTTTCCTGAGCTAATCCTTGTGTCACCTCAGGCATAAAATAATATATACTATCATTATTGATAAGTACCATCACTAGTCAAAAAATCACATCACATTAAACAACAAAACTGACTTAAGATCTAAATTGATGAGCTAACTCCATAACCAGATCTCGGCCACTATCAGTCTGCCACCCTCGATAGATGCTTTAAACTACCTTTGAACACCCTCTGACAATTTAATCTTTGGGAAAAAAGCCTAGGCTTTTGCTGTCAATGTAAATATCTGAAATGTGCTTGCTCAAAGCAAACACAAGGAGATGATGGACGGAGCGCTGAAAATTTTCAGACACTCACCCCCAGTCACAGATCTGGGTTGAATCCATCATCGTTCTTTAGCTCACTTCGCCACCGCAGTTCAGACACAGCTATATGCAAATCAGTCTTGACCCTGTGCCTCATGGGAACAGTCCAGCCCGAACTGCCAAGCCATGTCTTCCCTGGACCGGAAACAAGCATCCTGGGACAGGTTTCGGCGTAACACCCTTCATCAGCCAGGCTAGCTTGAATCCAGTGGCAAAGTGTGCAAGGAAACCACGTCTCGGCATACCCTGCCAACTTAGGGCGAACAAAGCAAACACAAGGAGATGATGGACGGAGCGCTGAAACTTTTCAGACACTCACCCCCAGTCACAGATCTGGGTTGAATCCATCATCGTTCTTTAGCTCACTTCGCCACCCCAGTTCAGGCACAGCTATATGCAAATCAGTCTTGACCCTGTGCCTCATGGTAACAGTCGAGCCCGAACTGCCAAGCCATGTCTTCCCTGGACCGGAAACAAGCATCCGGTGACCGGTTTCGGGGTAACACCCTTCATCAGCCAGGCTATCTTGAATCCAGCAGCAAAGTGAGCCAGGACCCAAGTATGGGCATACCTTGCCAACTTAGGGTAAAGAAAGCAAACACAAGGAGATGATGGACGGAGCGCTGAAACTTTTCAGACACTCCCCCCCAGTCACAGATCTGGGTTGAATCCATCATCGTTCTTTAGCTCACTTTGCCGCCCCAGTTCGGACACCGCTATATATGAAAATCAATCTTGACCCTGTGCCTCATGGGAAGAGTCCAGCCCGAACTGCTAAGCCATGTCTTCCCTGGACCGGAAACAAGCATCCTGCGACCAGTTTCGGGGTAACACCCCTCATCAGCCAGGCTAGATTGAATCCAGTGGCAAAGTGAGCAAGTGACCCACGTCTGGGCATACCCTGCCAACTTAGGGCGAACAATGCAAACACACGGCGATGATGGACAGAGCGCTGAAACTTTTCAGACACTCACTCCCAGTCACAGATGTGGGTTGAATCCATCATCGTTCTTTAGCTCACTTCGCCACCCCAGTTCAGACACAGCTATATGCAAATTAGTCTTGACCCTGTGCCTCATGGGAACAGTCCAGCCCGAACTGCCAAGCCATGTCTTCCCTGGACCGGAAACAAGCATCCTGGGACCCATTTCGGGGTAACACCCTTCATCAGCCAGGCTAGCCTGAATCCAGTGGCAAAGCGAGCAAGGGACCCATGTTTGGGCATACCCTGCCAATTTAGGGCGAACAAAGCAAACACAAGGAGATGATGCACGGAGCGCTTAAACTTTTCAGACACTCACCCCCAGTCACAGATCTGGGTTGATTCCATCATCGTTCTTTAGCTCACTTCACCACCCCAGTTCAGACACAGCTATATGCAAATCAGTCTTGAACCTGTGTCTCATGGGAACAGTCCAGCCTGAACTGCCAAGCCATGTCTTCCCTGGACCAGAATTAAGCATCCTAGGACCGGTTTCGGGGTAACACCCTTCATCAGGCAAGACCACTGACTCACTGTCAGTGTAACTGCTCTCCCACCCTCGCAGCTCCACCATTAAGTGAGGCCCTCTGTGAGCCCCTGCACTTCCGTAGTGCTGGTGTTCGAGGCCCTCCTTGTCTGCCTTCTGCCCCCTTCAGCCTCTCTGTTAGACCTGGCATCTCTCCTTCTGCTCTGTGTCACCCTCTAGCTTCTTCATCCTTCAGGCTTTTCTTTCACTTTTTCTCCGCTTTCTGCTCCGTTTCTCTGCTTTCTGCTCCGTTTTTCATCCTTCAGCCTCTTGACCCTTCACTCTTTTCTCCTCTTTTTCTCTGCCTTCTGCTCCGTTTCACCCTTTATTCCTTTTTTTTCACTTTTTCTCTGTATTTCACTTTTCCTCTCTTTTTCTCGCTCTTTTGGCCTCCTTTTCACCCGTTTTTCCCGCCGCTGCTGCCCCCGCGGCCCCTCCCCCCACAGCGCGACCAGCCCGATCCAGTTCCCCTCCCAGCTGTCCAGCCCTCCCCGACCCCTACTTAATGGCGGCCGCTGCGGGGACAGGCGAGGAAGACCACTGACTCACTGTCAGTGTAACTGCTCTCCCACCCTCGCAGCTCCACCATTAAGTGAGGCCCTCTGTGAGCCCCTGCACTCCCGTAGTGCTGGTGTTCGAGGCCCTCCTTGTCTGCCTTCTGCCCCTTTCAGCCTCTCCATCTGCTCCGTGTCACCCTCTAGCTTCTTCACCCTTCAGGCTTTTCTTTCACTTTTTCTCCGCTTTCTGCTCCGTTTCTCTGGTTTCTGCTCTGTTTTTCACCCTTCAGCCTCTTGACCCTTCACTCTTTTCTCCTCTTTTTCTCTGCCTTCTGCTCCGTTTCACCCTTTATTCCTTTTTTTCCCACTTTTTCTCTGTATTTCACTTTTCCTCTCTTTTTCTCGCTCTTTTGGCCTCCTTTTCACCCGTTTTTCCCGCCGCTGCTGCCCCCGCAGCCCCTCCCCCCCAGCGCGACCAGCCTGATCCAGTTCCCCTCCCAGCTGTCCAGCCCTCCCCGACCCCTACTTAATGGCGGCCGCACGCAGCGGGTGCGCCGCTGGCGCGCCAAAGGCAAGCCCGTCTGCACCCATCTGCGACCCGACCACGACCAGCGCCAGGAACCCTGAACCTCTGCCCCGCCAACGCTACGACCCAGCAGCACTCCACGCACTCAACCCAGGCCGCAACAACAACTGCAAGCTGGCATCACCAGCCGACACCCACAGACCCTTCAGCTGTCACCGCTGCAAGCACACCTCCAACACTGCCAAGAACACGGATCCAGCACAACCCGCCCACAAGAACACAACCGAACCGAACACCCTGCAATGCATCCTCCTCAACGTCCGATCCCTCCAAAAACACGCCACCGAAATCTGGGACCTCCTCGACAGCACCACCCCGGACGTAGAGTTCTTCACCGAAACTTGGACCAACACCACCTCGGGACCGGACATCGCCATCGCCATCCCCCAAGGATACAAGATCTCCAGGAAGGACCGCCCCGCCCGCCCGGGAGGAGGAATCGCCATCGTCCACAAATCCACCCTCCGCCTGAGCACACTCCTCAACGAGCACACAGACCTGATGGAACACCTTCACTTCAAGATACTGGCCAGCCCCACCGCCACCCTCCGAGGAACCCTCATCTACCGACCCCCTGGACCCCGCGGACCCTTCGCCAACTCCATCACGGACATCATCTCCCCACAGGCCATCGCATCCACCAACTACACCCTGCTGGGAGACCTCAACTTCCACCTCGACAACCAACTGGACCCCAACACCGCATCCCTCCTGGACAACCTCCACAACATTGGACTTTGCCAGATCGTGACCGAGCCCACGCACTCAGCAGGACACACCCTCGACCCCGTCTTCGCTACAGGAAACTCCATCACCTTCAGCCACACCACTGAACTCCCATGGACCGACCATCGTTGCGTCCACTTCACCTTCAGAATACCCACCATCCACAGACACCAGCACCTGCTCCCACGAAGAAACTGGACCAAAATCACTGAAGACCAGCTCACCTCCTCACTCAGCACTCCACCCCAACCACCGCAGAAAACGACGACCCCACCACCGCAGCCCGAACCCTGCATAGATGGATCTCGGACAGCGCCAACACCATAGCCCCCCTCAAGAAAAACAACAATACCCACACCAAGAAAGCCAGATGGTTCACCACCGAACTTCGAGAGTTCAGACGCACTTGCCGCCGCCTCGAAAAGGCCTGGAGGAACACCAAATCCACAGAAGCCCACAACAACTTCAGAGCCGCCACCAACGCCCACCACCAACTCATCAGAGAAACGAGGAAAAAAGCGATTGAAGACAGAATCTCCACCCACGCACACAACAGCAAGGAACTCTTCAACATCATCAAAGAGTTCGCCCAACCCACCAGTGAGTCTACTGACATCCCTCCCTCACAAGACCTCTGCGACAAACTCAGCACCTTTTTCCACCACAAAATCAAGAGCATCTACGACAACTTCGATGAAGACAACCAACACACTGAACCCTCACCAACCACCCCCGACACCCGGAAACCAGCGATTGACAACTGGACAGCCCTCACCACCGAAGACACACTGAAGACAATGAAGTCAATCCACTCAGGGGCCCCTACAGACCCCTGCCCCCACCACATCTTCAACAGAGCCGCCGACACCATCGCACCCATGCTCCGCCACACCATCAACCGCTCCCTGGTGACCGCCTCGTTCCGCGACGACTGGAAACACGCCGAGGTCAACCCCCTCCTGAAGAAACCCTCGGCGGACCCCACCGACCTCAAAAACTACAGACCCATCTCCCTGCTCCCGTTCCCAGCGAAAGTCATCGAGAAAGCCATCAACAGCCAACTCGCCACATTCATCGAAAAGCACAACATCCTCGACTCCTCCCAATCCAGCTTCAGAAAAAACCACAGTACGGAAACCGCCCTCCTCGCCACAACAGACGACATCCGCACCCTACTGGACAAAGGAGAAACAGTAGCCCTCATCCTCTTCGACCTCTCAGCGGCGTTCGACACAGTCTCTCACCGCACCCTAATACGCAGACTCCACGACGCAGGAATCCAGGACAAGGCCCTCGACTGGATCCGCTCCTTCCTCTCCGGCAGAACGCAGCGGGTCAGACTCCCCCCTTTCCTCTCGGACCCTACACCTACCACCTGCGGAGTCCCCCAGGGCTCCTCCCTCAGCCCGACGCTCTTCAACGTCTACATGGCTCCACTCGCACCCATCATCAGAACCTACGGACTCAACATTGTGTCGTACGCAGAAAACACCCAACTCATCCTCTCCCTATCCAACGAACCCAACACCGCCAGACACAACTTTCGAGAAGGCATGGAAGCCGGCGCCAAATGGATGAAAAACAGCTGCCTACAACTAAACACCAACAAAACAGAAGTACTCATCATGTGCCCAAACCCCGACGCCTGGAGCGACACCTGGTGGCCCCCCGCCCTCGGAAACCCGCCAACCCCCACGGACCACACACGCAACCTGGGAATCATCCTGGACTCCGAGCTCAAAATGGACCGCCAGATCAACTCCGTCTCGTCTTCCTGCTTCCACACCCTCCGCCTCCTACGTAAGACCTTCAAATGGATCCCCCTCGAACACAGAAAGACCGTCACTCACGCCCTGGTCACCAGCAGACTCGACTACGGCAACGCACTCTACGCCGGAATAAACAAAAACCTCACCCACAAGCTACAGAACATCCAGAACGCCGCTGCAAGACTGGTCCTCAACCTGCCAAAACACTGCCACAGCTCCCAACACCTGCGCACACTCCACTGGCTCCCCGTCGAGGTGAGAATCACCTTCAAGATACTCACCCACGCACACAAGGCCCTCCACGGCACCGGACCAGCATACCTGAACAGCCGACTCAAATTCCACGCACCCCAAAGGACCCTACGATCAGCCCAGCTCTCCTACACCATGGTCCCCCGCACCAGAACGACCAGATCAGGAGGCCGCTCCTTCTCCTTCCTCGCGGCCAAAGCCTGGAACGCCCTTCCGCTCCACCTCAGACAGACAACATCGCTCCCCATCTTCGCAAGAAACCTCAAAACCTGGCTCTTCGACAGACCCCTTCCTTGATGGAATGGATCCCGCCCCCCCCCTCCTGCCCCCAGCGCCTTGAGACCCTTATGGGTGAGTAGTCGTGCTTAACAAACCCCCTGATTGATCAGCCAGGCTAGCTTGAATCCAGTGGCAAAGTGAGCAAGGGACCCACTCTGGGCATACCCTGACCACTTAGAACGAACAAAGCAAAAACAAGGAGATGATGGACGGAGCGCTGAAACTTTTCAGACACTCACCCCCAGTCACAGATCTGGGTTGAATCCATCATTGTTCTTTAGCTCACTTCGCCACCCCAGTTCAGACACAGCTATATGCAAATCAGTCTTGACCCTGTGCCTCATGGGAACAGTCCAGCCCGAACTGCCAAGCCATGTCTTCCCTGGACCGCAAACAAGCATCCTGGGACCGGTTTCGGGGTAAAACCCTTCATCAGCCAGACTAGCTTGAATCCAGTGGCAAAGTGAGCAAGGGACCCACATCTGGGCATACCCTGCCAACTTTGGGTGAACAAAGCAAGCACAAGGAGATGATGGACGGAGCACTGAAACTTTTCAGACACTCACCCCCAGTCACAGATCTGGGTTGAATCCATCATCGTTCTTTAGCTCACTTTGCCACCCCAGTTCAGACACAGCTATATGCAAATCAGTCTTGACCCTGTGCCTCATTGGAACAGTCCAGCCCGAACTGCCAAGCCATGTCTACCCTGGATCGGAAACAAGCATCCTGGGACCGGTTTCAGGGTGACACCCTTCATCAGCCAGGCTAGCTTGAATCCAGTGGCAAAGTGAGCAAGGGACCCACATCTGGGCAAAGCCTGCCAACTTCAGGCGAACAAGGCAAACACAAGGAGATGATGGACGGGGCGCTGAAACTTTTCAGACACTCACCCCCAGTCACAGATCTGGGTTGAATCCATCATCGTTCTTTAGCTCACTTCGCCACCCCAGATCAGACACAGCTATATGGAAATCAGTCTTGACCCTGTGTTTGCTCAAAGCATGTTGAGCTTGATTTGTATCATCTTGGATTTAACACTGCTTGAGGAAATGATGGAATAGGCTGCTTGCGATCACAGCTACTATTTCCAGTACCACAACTAATGCCAAATCTGAAACATTAATGAAAATAATCCATGATCTTGCATTAGGATTGAGGAGCGTAGGGAACTTTGTGTGTATGGCAAATTGATTAGTCCTATGACTCTCAAGGAAAAAGTGATCTCAAATCAGTTTCTCTGCTACTACTAAAGTTGACATGCCTTTGTTGTGGGATTCCAAACAAATGCAAGCTAGACTGCTGCAAGTGATTTTCTAATTCTTCCTGCTTTAGCTTAACAGAAGCAAAACATGCATTTCACTTTTATCTGCACACTGCACAGAGTCAGTGTTTGAGTTCTCAAACCCGTCTCAAACAAAATGAATATTTAGAGATGATCCTTTCCCATTTCTGCTTAAAACCTGATGATACATTTAGGTGAAGCCTTAAAATATTGAATTTAAGACATGATGGACACTGGAGCCTGATATGTGCATTAGAATCTCAAGGGTTGGGGACTGCGGAACACTATGCCCTGAGTGGTCTTGAGAGCTGGAGGAGCTCTGTCTCTGCAGTGACAAAATAGTGGTATCCTACTCTCCCCGCTCATGTGACTTTTTTCTCACACATGTTCAGTTCATATACTTTAAGTCCTCACCTTTTCTACCCCCCCTCCTTCCAATATTGTTTATCTTTGCTCCTTTAGATTAAGAGGTAGGCTATTACAATGACTGCCTCCATTTCAACATGTGGTAGGATTATGCAAATAGAATAGTTGGAGTCACTAGAGCTGCTAGGCAGAGCATGTCGATCACCAGTGTCAATGATGCACCACTATTCACAGATGTGGTGTTTTCTTTTACTGCTTGATGGGGGTCTCTGGGTTAGACTGATTCCCTGATAGGATCCTGCATCCTCCCCATAAAGGCTCTTTAATATTATTCATTTTTCCTTTACTTCTCAAGGCATGTCTCTCAGGAGCAGCTCTAACAGGCTGATTAGGTGCAGAAACCATGCTGTTCTTTTCCTCTCCCACTTACGTCTCCGGTAGCAAGAGTCAGAGGGACCAGGAATTGAAGGGGAGAATTGCAATGCAGAGTCATTGATCTTGCAGGGGAAGGAAAGATGTTTCTCCTTTACATAACACCTGTTTATTATTGCCTCTTCGACCATTTACAATATTTCTGGCAAAGGCCAGTCTTTATTAATTTTCCTTTGAAAAAATAGCCTTTAACCAAGATCATGCAGACACACCAAGTATGCATTCTTTAAAAAGAGAGGCTGATTTTCCATTCCACAGCACAAGTGCCAACGAGACATGAAATCTAGGCAAAGACAGATATAAAGAACGACCACTGAAAAAAAAGAGTTACCTAGCATCACATCATCATGAGAAGCTATGGTGTACCGTTGAGAAATAGAAATGCTGCATGGGCTTATAGCTATAGAGAGTGGTAGAGATAAAGAAAGAGAAAGAAAAAGATATGGGACACTGTTGGAAAGTGGATTATTGGTAGGGGCAAATGTAGGTCTGCCACTGGCAATAAGGCCACTAACACATGATAGGACTCAGCATAGGTCTTAGAAAATTATTTCCATGCTCAACCCTTGGTAGCTTGGCTGCGAGCAGGCAGGCTTAACTTCAAAGACAGGTATGTAAAGCATTTAAAAACACCAATTCAGTAAATAATTAAGACACAATGCACAATAAAAATCCAACACCAATTTATAAAAATAGGAAATATTTTTATCTTTAAAATGACACCAAAACGACAAAAATCCAATGTAGGGAACCGGTGATATGAATTTTCAAAGATTTAGCATTATATAGCACTTAGAAACTTATAGCACCATATTGGGATATCTGGTCGCGATAGACTGGCTCAAAGTCAAAGTTTCAGGCCGACCGCGATGGAGCCCTGAGCGGCTACCCCTCGCGGTAGGTCCCGGTCACAGTTTTTACCTTCGGACTTAGAAACTTTTCTGGAGCTTTTTCTCGCGGGGTCCCTTGATGCTCCTCACCAGGCCGGATTCGGTGAGGGTTCGCCGGCCTCGGATTTCTTCTACTCCCGGTCAAACTCTGGAAGTCGGACCTACGGAGCTTTCAGCGGGACGAACCTGGATGGCTTGGCCGGCTCGCGGTTGAAGGCAGGCAGCTTGGCTGGCCAGGTTGACTCGGTCCCCCTATAGAGCTTTTTTTCAAAGTTGCTCCAAAGTTCTCCAAACTTCTGGAACTTCTTCCTGAAGTTCCCCAAAGGGTCCCAAAGTGTCTCAAACTCACTCCAAGGGTCTGGAAGCTTCAAGGTGGTCCTTGAAAGTTGAGGACTTCAGTTCCCACAATCCACTTGGACAAAACCCTTACAAATCCACTGGTAGTTCTCCAGGTTGAGGATCCTTGGTGGTGATGTTCCAGGTGAGCTCTGTTAACCTGTAGCTTGCAGTGAGTCCACTCTTTAGTTCTTTTACAGCAAGGTAATCCACAGGGCTATAGTTTCAGCTGGTGCAGTCTTCAGAGGGCAGGCCTTAGAATTTGCACCCCAACTTCTCAGCCTGGCAACGTCTTGCTTTCTTAAGTTTCAAGCAGTAGATCTGAGAGACTCTGCCTCTCTCAGATACTTGTTCCAAGTTCTCTGGGTCAAGCAGGAGGTCACTCCTGACCAATTATTATTATTATTTTAGATTTGTAGGGCGCAATCGAATCATCCCCAGGGGGATCTCTCGGCGCCTGAGTAGCAGACAAAGCAGATCAAAGATTGCTGGTTAATGACAGAACAACCAGGTTTTGAGAAGTTTCTTGAACTGCCTGAGATTGGGACAGGCACGTATGTTATCTGGCAGTCTGTTCCAGTGGAAGGGGGCAAGATATGAGAAGGAGCGGCCGCCCATTCTGACTCTCCTGATTCTCAGGGAGCAGAGCAGCTGTCGGTCACTCGATCTCAGTTGACGGGCGGGGATATATGGTTTTAGCTTCTTCCTAAGATAAGCTGGACCCTTCCCCTGGAGTGATTTAAACACCAGGCACAAAAGCTTGAATTCTGCTCTTTTCCTAACAGGCAGCCAGTGCAGCTGTCGTAGAAGGGGTGCTGACGGGGTTCGGACAGGCTGGTTGAGGGCTAGGCGCGCGGCTGTATTCTGAACAACCTGCAGCCTGGAAAGTAAATCTTCCCTAATCCCTACCAGTAAAGAATTTCCGTAATCTAGTCTGCTAACTAGACGTGCCTGTATAAGGGCTTTTCTGGCCCGAAAGGGGGATCCAGGGAAAGATTTTTCTCAGCATTCGCATCAGGCCGAAGCAAGTGCCCGAGATGGTTTTCACATGCTCCTCCATGGAAAGTCTATCATCAATTATAACACCCAGATTCTTCGCCCACTTTTTTGGCGTAGGAGGTTCACCGAGTTCCGATGGCCACCAGTCTGAGGCCCAAAGCTCCTCTGCTTTTCCGAACAGCAGGATCTCCGTTTTATTGGAGTTGAGCTGTAGAAAATTCACAGTCATCCATGTGGCTATTTTTACCATGCAGTTTTAAACTTTTCTCTGGTCGACGCGGGATCCGTCTCAATAGTAACTATCACTTGGGTATCGTCCGCATACAAGATGGTATCGAATCCACAAAATCTAATAATTGTGGCCAGAGAAGACACATAGATGTTGAATAAGGTGGGGCTTAAGATGGAGTCCTGGGGGACCCCCTTGTCAACAGCCATGGTCTGTGATGTGAACGTGACCAATGGGAGCAGGGCAACTCCCCAAGGATATGACCACATCCTGTAGAGTGTGGCATTATTTTGTCCCAGAGTGCACCAAATCTTCCAGATTCATAATGGCTGATTTTCCAGCAGGGAGGTAAGAGCTGGCTAAACACACCCCTAGGATGGCTACTTTCCATAGACTCTCCCCCTTGCATCTGCTCATTCTTGCCTTAATCCTAGCTCTGGCTTTGGGTCAAGAGAGTAGAGTTGTAAATGACACTGAGGCCGTCTCCTTCTCTTTGAAGACCATGGT
Source organism: Calotriton arnoldi (assembly GCA_963921515.1). Classification (NCBI taxonomy): domain Eukaryota; kingdom Metazoa; phylum Chordata; class Amphibia; order Caudata; family Salamandridae; genus Calotriton; species Calotriton arnoldi. The sequence goes on along the minus strand of CAWUFW010020568.1, from coordinate 111,252 downwards.
TTACGACTCCTCCCCCTGCTCTGGCATTCCTGTGTAGCAGCACACAGCCCTCCCAGCAGAGCTGGTTAACCCCAGGAGCTCTTTATCACCTCTTCAAGGCAGCCTGGCTAATCCACTTAACTCTGACCAATCAGGACAGACCACTGGAAGGCTGAATCTGGACTTACAAACAAGAAAGTCTTATAACTTCTTGTCTGTACATTTTAGGAGAAATTCAACAATATGATATTGTTGGACTCATCACTACCATTCTGGGAAGTCTTTGAATGGAAGTTCTATCATTCTCCTATCAGGAGTTATTAGTTAATAACTTCTTGCCATGTTAACCTATGTGGCATGGGATTTGCAAAGGGAAAAATAACTTGGGCCATTTTTCCAGCACTAGGGCGTATAAAAACATATTTTATAAGTACTTCGCTTATATCTAAAGGACCCCCACCCCATGGGACAACTAGGGGAGACTTTAGGGGCTCTGAATTAGTAGAAATATTGCAGATCCTCCCTCCACAGTGCTCCTAGCATCAAAGTCGAATTTGGGCAGCACTTTAGCACAATGTGGGGAGTGAAATGTGAAATTTCACTTAACCCAGGGCATATAAAACTCATTTTATAAGGGTCCACCGTATAAATACCTGACCCCCCCGCCCCTGGGACACCTAGGGGAGACCCTGGGGTTCCTAATATGCCAAAACATTGTAGGTTATCCATTTTTAAGTGCCCCAAACACCAAAGTCGAGTTTGGGCACAATTTACTTTTTAAAAGCAGTCCTGCCACCCAGGGCTGCTTTTAAACTGACCTCAGGCTTCAGCAGTGCACACATGCAAGTGCAGAAAAAGCTGCTGGCCTCTAAACTGCCATGCCCTATTTATACTAGGGACTGATAGGTAGTTTCAATCCCCCTGCCCTAATATGTACTAGGGTCTTATAGGGTAGGTCATGCCAATCACAGGGGTACCCCAACCCATAGTGTACCCTAGTGTATGTAGGTGTTTTCACTGTATTCTAAATGTGTTTCTTTCAGCATAGCACTGGCCCTGGGCCTGGTTAGGCAGAGCCCAGGGTCAGTCAGAGTCAGTTACCACCAGTACCATTCAGCAAAAAGTTGGGTGGTGCCCAGGGCACAGGATGACTTTGCATAGAATGTACCAATCTGGCAGGTGTTAGCTCATCTCTGAGCCTCCTTTGTCTATGCCCGGCTCAGGCCGGTAGTTTTCCACTAGAGGCGTGGCCGAAGTCTCCCAGAAAGGTTTATTATGTATTAGCAAACGTTGGGGCGTCAGTCCTTCGGCAGACATCTTAGGGTGAAGGTCTGATATTACTCCTCTGCAGAGTATATGCTGAATAAAACGTAAGTTGTATTCTCTACTGTCTGACAGACTCTTCATTTTGGGAAGGCATATCAGGTGGTTGTAAAATAACCTGCGTGGCCCTAGAGGGCCCCGTCTTTCATTTGGCGCCCGAACAGGTACCTCGCAAGGTGATCTCCTCACCCGTAATCGGGTTGCAGGGTCGGGGTGGTGTCCGGTCAGTTGGGCGGACCGGGGCCCCACACACAAGACCGAGCTTGGTTCTCGCAGCTGCCCCGCCCTTCTGATCGGATGGATCCTCGGCTAGTGGTCACCAGCTGGGGTCCTGAAAAGGCGAAACCTTGGAGTTGACCGTTTGGTCCGAAGAGTCGGCAGTGGAGAATAACTTGACTCGACCTGTGTGCACCAGGTGAGTGATTTGGTTTTTGGGAAAATGGCGCCATTCTTGGACGGCACAAGCCTCTGGGCTGTGTCTTGATTCAGTCTCCGGACTGTCTTGTCTGCAGTTTTCGTACTGCCTTGCTTGAACGACCCGAGTCGACGGGCTGTGTCTTAGTATGGTCTCCGGACCGTCTTGTTTTGAACTTGGTGGGCTTGCGGACTCTTGAAAGTGAGTGTTTGCGAGCAGTCTACCGGATGCTGTGAGGTCTGTGGACCGCCGCCGATGACGGTATTGGTGCAATGCTTGTTTGAGTGAGTGACAACTGTGCTTTCCGGGACAGTGGATTTTGATTTTTTTTTTTTTAGTAATCTTTGATATTCTATTTTTCCCTTATTTGCAGTTGTCGGCCTTATGGTTGTCCGCTAGGGACGGTATATGTGTCTTATATTAAGATGCCTTGTTTGAGTAAGTTAGGATGTTTCGGATGTCGATGTTGTTCTACTGATGCTCGGTTGGAAGACAGCCAACCTGCACCTCCGGAGGGTACCCCAAATTTCGACATATATGTCAAGCATGGTATTGGCCCTATTATGTTTAGCACTTTGTGGAATAAATATACGAGGGACAATACAGAGCTGCAATGGCCGCTCACTGGCTCATTTGATGAGCAGAAATTGAATTTCCTGCAGGACAAATTGTTTGCCAAAAGGAGCAGGCAGTCTATGTTTGATTCTTTAAGAGTGTGGCAGAAGGAAGCAAAGCAGCGACGTATAAGGGCAGAGAAAGAGGCTCGAAGGAAACAGACGCAAACTATCACACAGAAAGCAGTAGCCTATGAAAGAGAAAAGACGGAGAAAGGCATAGAGTGCGCGGATAGGAAGTTTCAACTGCAGACTGACAAATGCTATGTTGCCAGGGATGAGAGTGATGAGCTTGTTGAAGAACTATTAGATTCTCGCCCCCCACCACCCTATGCCCCTGATAAAATATACCCTACAGTTCCCACGTCCCAGTCTTCGGCTTCTAGTGCTGCGCTCTCTGGTACTACTGCTTCTAGTACTACGGCCTCGGCCCCGGCCCCACTTGCTTCTCCTTTACTCACGCCAGTAACAGGGGAGGGTGTTGTTACCTCCCCTGCCCTGTCTCTTTGTTCTGTCTCTACCGCTACGCCTCCTTTCACCCCTACAACTCTGTCTCCATACATGATGGTAATTGTTTCTGCATCTGCTCTTTCCCCTGTGAGTGTGACACCCCAAACACTGTTGAATGTCGAAACGCCTGCACGTGGGACACATGGAGTGAACTGGGCAGCAGCACGAGACCGCATGGAGAAAGTGTTGGTGCGCTCTGCTGTTGGTACCGATGAGAAACAGTTGGTGGCGAATCAGGCGGCTCAATGGGCCCGGCACTCGATCTATAGTGTGGAAGATGTGTGGAGTGTGATGAAAGATTATGAGCCCTTTATACAGCAGCATGCCCTTAAGCATATGTCGGCTACACTAATAGACTTGTGGGAACAGTGCTTCCAGGGTGTTGCACCACAGATTATTTATGACATACGAGACAGAGTATATGCTGCAGATATGGCCCCGAATTAGGTTTTTAGCAATGTATCTAAATTGGTGGGTTATCGAAGTAGGTTACTCCAGAAGGTTCCGATCCTAGGAACACAGCACCCCATGAGGGAAGTCCACCCCATCTACCATCCTGAAATACCGGAATTGCGTGACTCCACGGACACTATAATCAGACCTCGAGTCGACGCTCGATTTCAAGAGCAGTGGATCTACACCCCTTGGAAAAGGAGTGAGGTCCTCTCCCTAAAAAGCCAGTTGACGGACCCCCGAAAAAACCCCACTGCATATTATAAGGAATTGACAGAGGCGGCCTCCTCCACGGTGATGACATTGGCTGATATGGAGTTATTTTTCGGCTTGCTGGTGCCAGTAGATATATGGAGGCAAGTCCATATCCAGGACCATGGATTGGAGTTGGGTGGCACATGGGATGAGATCAGAGCATGGGACAAGGAGCGCAAGCCCGGTGAGAAGCCGAAGGCAGAGTTATTGGCTTTGCCGGGGCGTATTATCGCCTACATGCACTCCCTTATCCCACCGAAGTGAGTGGACTGGGATAAGTTGACTGCGTGTAGTCAGAAAAAGGATGAGAGTGTGTCGGATTTCTTTACCAGATTTGAAGGGGTGTTTCTAGATTTTAGTGGTCAGGACTTGTCGCAGGAGGGCGGGGTACGTTTGTTCGTGAACAGATTTGTCACTAATTTGCTCCCTGAGGTTGCAACAAGGTTGCAGGCCTCGGAAAGTACCTGGCCGACCTCCTCTCCATCGGTCATATTAAGTATGGCACAGTACTATGAGCATAGAGAGAACGAGGACAAGGAAAGTGTAGAGAAGAAGTCGAAAGATTTGAAGACGAGGGTGTTGATGCAGCAAGTTGCGAGGGGAGGTGGCAGAGGGCGATGTTCGGGTTCGGGCCCACGGCTACCTCGATCTAATAGGGGTGGTGCTTCAAATATGCCTGTGGGCCCCAATCAATGTGTGTACTATAAGAAAGAGGGGCATTGGCGGAACGAGTGTCCGGAATTGTTGCAGAAAGGTGGGGCCCCGAGAGGTCGGGGTTTTGGAGGACATGGAGGAGGAGGAGGCCGAGGGGGGGTGCAGTCAGAAGACTCATCGTACAATAGGCAGAGCGGGAACTATTTTGACGACCCTCGAGGAAGACAGTACTACCATGACGACTATGATATGGACGAAGTGACGGGGTTGTCTCACAGCTAGGACAGCCAGGGACAGGGCAAGGGACCAGTTCCGGTGCCTGTAGATCAACGTGGACCCTACATAACTGCAGATCTACAAGGTACCACCGAGAAATTTTTAGTCGACACAGGGGCTATGAATAGCTCTGTTTCCCGTTCATTGGTCCCGGAGGCAGCTCTGTCTGGCCAGAATAATGTTTCGGTGGGTTTCTCAGGCGTGCCGGTTGTTAGCCCCATTTCCAAGCCCCTTGCTTTGACTATTGGTCCCTTTACGGTTGACTCACCATTTTTACTGACATCAAATTGTGGGGAGAACTTATTAGGACTGGATCTGTTAAAAAGGTTGTATGCGACAATTTATTGTTCCCCGGAAGGTGTTTACATGACTGTTGGTCCGCAAGTGGCCCATGCCAAACAATGCTTTGCAAAAGATGCTCCCCTTCCCACTGAGTTCCAAGATGTGCCACGCACATTATGGGCTACTGGAGACACGGATGTGGGGTTGTCCAGATCCCACTTGTCTCTATACAGATCAAGGACAATGTTAAATTGCCTCGAATTCCCCAATACAAGATATCCCAGGCAGGAGAAAGGGCCTTATTGCAAATAATACAAGAGTTGATTAAGTCTGGTGTGGTTGAAGAGACAGTGGCAAATGTGTGTAACAGCCCTATTCTTCCTATTCTTAAAAAGGCACCTTTGAACTCTTCTGACGTCCATCCTGATGTTTATCGTTTTGTCATTGACCTTAGAGAGGTCAATAAAATAGTGGTTCCCCAGTATCCTGTGGTCCCTGACATTACCACGATTCTAACAATGATTCCCCCGTCGGCCAAATTCTTTTCAGTGATAGATTTGAAGAATGCTTTCTTTAGCATTCCAATCCATCCAAATAGCAGCTATCTGTTTGGATTTGCAATAGCCGGTCGGAGCTTTAGATTCTGCCGTGCTCCACAAGGCTATACAGAAAGTCCCCGTATTTATAGTCAGGCTTTGAAAACACAATTGGACTCGTTGGACCTTCCCCCTGGTAATGTGTTGCTGCAATACGTTGATGATCTCCTTGTGGCCTCAGACACTGAAAATGGCTGTAAAGAAGCCACGGTTATATTACTGCTGCATTTAGTGCGCCATGGCCACAAGGTGTCACTTACAAAATTTCAATATTGTCGACAGGAGGTCACCTATTTAGGTCACCTACTGTCGAAGGAGGGTCGCAGACTAACCTGAACGCATAGCTGCCATTACTAATATGCCTGTTCCTAAAACCCAATGCGAGGTACGCGCGTTCATCGGGATAACTTCGTATTGTCGGCATTGGATCCCTAACTATTCTCTACTAACAAAACCCCTTCTTTACCTGACCACCAAAGATGTGCATGAACCCCTGCCTTGGACACCTGCATGCCAGCAAGATTTTGAACAATTAAATGTTGCGCTTTGCTCTGCTCCTGTGCTTGGTACTCCTGACTACCAGAAGCCTTTTGTGCTTTATGTACATGAGGCAGACGGTTGCGCGCTTTCTGTTCTAACACAGGGTTTCGGTGGTAAGCAGAGACCCTGCGCTTACTTCTCCGCTATCCTTGATAATGTCGCCAGAGCGCTCCCGAGCTGCCTGAAAGCTGCCGCGGCGGCGGCAGTTTCTATCAGGCAATCGGCAGGGCTCGTTCTTGATACTGACCTCACAGTGATGGTACCCCACGCTGTGGACACGCTTTTGAACAAGACGAAGACACAGCACCTCACCAGTGCGTGTCTCACTGGATATGAGATGACCTTATTTGCTCCGCACATTACCATCAAATGATGCGCTACTCTGAACCCAGCCACGTTACTACCCCTCCCTTCGGAAGAAAAGGACAGTGATGTCCATGATTGTTTATTTCGGAATGAGGAAGAAACGAAGGGACGGGTAGACCTGAGTGATGTTCCCTTATCTGACCCCCAAGGGGAACTTTATGTCGATGGCTCTTGTTTCAAACTGCTGGATGGCACTACTACTGCAGCCTATGCAATCACCACGTTACACACTGTAGTTGAGACATCTCGTATTCCATATCAGTCGGCCCAAGCTGCAGAGTTAATTGCCCTCCTTAGGGCCTGTGAGTTGAGTGAGGGACTGGTCGTTAACGTCTACACTGACAGCCAGTACGCCTTCAGGGTGGCCCATAATTTTGGGCGCCTCGGTGCTGAGAGAGGGTTCTTGACTTCGCACGGACATCGAATACAGAACCGCCCATTGATACATAGATTGCTGTCCGCATTGACCCTCCCCACTAAGTTAGCAATAGTGAAATGCAGCGCTCATAAGGCCATTACAGATGATGTTGGGAGGGGAAATGCTTTCGCAGACCAGACAGCTAAGGAGACAGCTCAATCGAAGATGAAAAAGATGTTTGTGGCAGGTCCCGCTAGATGTGTTCCAGATAATGGAATGTTTGAGGACACATTGGAAAACGTTAGGGAGATTCAGAGAGAGGCGACTATAGATGAACTGGCAATATGGGAAGAGAGGACAGGACATCTGGATGAGGATGGGTGTTGGACTGATTTGTCAGGGAAACAGAGGTGGCTGCTGCCTAATGCCTATGTTCTCCCTGTTGTCACTATGGCTCATGGCCCGGCTCACATCAGCGCCAAGGGGATATGTAAGCTACTGGACCCAGTATGGCAGAATGACAATATCTCTAAGGTAGCCACACATTTAGTATTGTCTGTCTGAAACATAATCCTGGGAAGGGCACCCCTACACCTGCAGGTAATTTCGCTCCGCCTTCCTTCCCTTTCGAGGTTCTCCAAATGGATTTCATCGAAATGGAACGAGTAAATAACCTGCAATATGTACTAGTGGTAGTTTGTGCATTCAGTAAATGGATTGAGGCTTACCCCACCAAAGAGAATACGGCCATGGCGACGGCAAAGGCACTCTTAAAGGAGTACTTCCCACGCTATGTTTTGCCACGCGTGATCTGGAGTGACAATGGAAGTCACTTTAACGCAAAAGTCATTGATCTGGTGTGCAAGGGCTTACAAATGAAGCAAAAGTTTCATGCTGCGAACCACCCCCAGTCAGCAGGTCTGGTTGAGAAGTACAATGGTACTCTCAAACTGAAATTAGCGAAAATCCAAGAGAGCACAGGGTTGCGATGGCCAGATGCGTTACCATTAGCGTTATTGTCCACAAGAGTGACTGCGCATTCTGGAACAGGATTATCACCCTATGAGGTGGTCTTTGGGCGCCCTGCTAATGTCTGGGGCGTCCCAAGACCCAAGCGCTTCTCTGAGATAGAGTACCCCCTGTTGATCGATTACTTGTACGAATTATCTAAAGATCTCCGTTCTCTACATCAACAGATTCAAGCCACACTACAACCAGTGCCAGAGGGGCCCGGGCGCCAGCTGCAGCCCGGATGTTGGGTGATGATAAAGAACTTCCAGTGACAAAACAGTTTGGAGCCGAGGTGGAAAGGACCTGCCCAGGTGTTGCTTGCCACCTGTACAGCCGTCAAGCTGGAAGGCCGGAAGAACTGGGTGCATGCTTCCCACGTGAAAAAGGTCCCTCTACCACTTCCATATGACGCCTGGGTGCGTGAAGGCATCGCCGATCAGGAAGGGGAGCTAGTGCCCCACTTCATTCCTTTCTCTGATGCCCGGTTAAGGGGGGCGCAGACGGACGATGAGAGCGACAAGGCCCTATTCGAGGCGATTCCCCCTGAGATAAGGGTCGCCCCGTATGCTCCCGCTTCTAGAGTACAACCATCTGAGTCTCGATGCCCAACTGAGCCTGAATTCTTGCCTCTTTTTGTTGATGAAGAAGTGCCTGAGCGCGCCAGGTACAATCTGCGGCCCCGACGGAAGGACAGTGCGCCAGAAGAACAGTCTAGGAGTTAGGGACGGACTTGAGCATAGGGTGTGGGTGCTATGTCCCAGGCGCCTGCCTTAGATTAGAGTGAACAACACTGGTGCACTGCCCCGAACACTGGACAGGATCATTGAGGGTATTTGCCCAGGAGGGAGAGTGCCCTATCCTGAAAGAAGAGGATTTGTTTCTCAACAAGGGCCGCAGTTGTTTTTCCAGCAAGAGTTGCGATTGTGCAGCTCCTCCGTGGGAGTGTCGTTGATGAACAATAGAAGCCTGCCAGTGAGGCTTTGACGGACACTGGGCGAAGAGTACCCCTCTGCTCGGTTGTATTTTTGTGGCTCCAATTCCTAAAGTACTTTCTATGTATCCGTTTGGTCGTGCAATGATGAGGGAGGAGCAGCCTTTAGTGGCTTCTCCAATGCAGCATAGTAGTCCTGGGTGGTCTAGTTGGTCCACTGGGAGTAGGGTAGTGGTGGTAATATGCATTCTCCTGGTAACAATAACACTATTTGGGGTAGTCTGGTACTTAGAGGAGCACCATCCTGTTCATACTTTGATAGGAACTACCCCGGCTCCAGCTGAGCATTCGTTTGTTACACTGGCCCCGCATAAAGAGAGACATAGGCAAACTTACTGTGATAAATGCAACAGCTAGTTTTTGTGTTCAAGGGACATGGAATGTTTCATTAGGACAGAGTCATTGTAACTACACATATCGATTGAATACTACCAGTAGTCCACCCTTGCTGACACCTCCAAATGTATATTTCATCTGTGGGGAACAAGCTTACACTTGGCTTCCTAGAGGGTGGTCTGGCCGGTGTTATCTCTCCTTCCTCCTGCCTCCAGTTTATATTGCACCGTCCAATTATCACAAAGATCACAAGTTGCATCGTAGGGACATTCATTTGCATCGAGTTAAGAGAGTTGTTGATCCGGATGAAATTGATCAAACAGATACCTCCCTACAGCAATTCACTGATATAATGAAGGGTATTGTACCAGTCTGGGGCCCATGTTCAAAAGCCGCAACATTCGTCGTCTGGCAAGGGTAGTTGAGGGAGTTATCATTACCACTGCTGGTATACTAACTAATATTACAGTCGAGCTCCAAGCCACGAGACTCGTCTCACTTCAAAATCGGATGGTTTTAGACGTCATTCTAGCTGACAGGGGTGGAGCTTGCCGCGTCATCGGCAGCAGTTGCTGCGTGTACACACCAGATAGTGCCCCGACTGTATATTCTGCAATTCAGAAATTACACAAACTTGCTTCAGATATTCATCAGGATAACGGTTCATGGTCCCTCAAGGGTGGCTCTGGGGTCTACTGGCTTCGTGGGGTTGGAAGATATTTCTTGTCCTGATAGCCATCGCAGGAGTCATATTTACTTGTTGTTTGTGCATCAATTGCCTCCCAGCCTGTTGCACCTATTGTGTGAGTAAACTCACCCCTAATGTTACACTGTCCAAACAGGATCATAAGATTTCCCCTATGATGATGCAAGAAATTCAGTCCATTATGCTCATTGATGAGGGTATCTTTGAATGTTAAATGAAGGTGTTTTGACGTTCACATTTTGCTCTGTTTTGCTTTGAAATGTACATGTCTGTGCAATTCCTCTCTTCCCATTTAGAATTGTAAAGACCCTGTCAGATAGCAATAAAGCTTTTAGCCACATATGCTAAAAGGAGGGTCTTTTAGGTTTGAAATTTCCCTCTCCCCATGATACACTCTGTTATGCTATATTAGATTAGCAATATGTGACTAAATAGATGCTATTCACGTTATGCAACCCACTGAGTTATCCCTGTAACATGTAAGCTTCCATTAGCCCGTGTGACTCCATTTTGTATTTCGTAATCTGTATTAGACTGCTTGGGCTGTGCTCGTACTAGGCCTTAGTATTCAGAATCGCTTGCCTCAGCAGAATACTGTACTTCGTTATTATTCTCTTTTTGTTCAAGGTTGCTACCTGACTTGCTAACAAGCAATTATTCTGCTTCTGCATACCATTCTCAATGTGTTTCTCTGCTCCCACGTTAGGAGACGCTGAGACTCGGCACAGTGGCCTTGGACTACTGATAGAATGTACCCATCTGGCAGGTGTTAGCTCATCTCTGAGCCTCCTTTGTCTATGCCCGGCTCAGGCCGGTAGTTTTCCACTAGAGGCGTGGCCGAAGTCTCCCAGAAAGGTTTATTATGTATTAGCAAACGTTGGGGCGTCAGTCCCTCTGCAGTCATCTTAGGGTGAAGGTCTGATAGGACTCCTCTGCAGAGTATATGCTGAATAAAACGTAAGTTGTATTCTCTACTGACTGACCGACTCTTCATTTTGGGAAGGCATATCAGGTGGTTGTAAAATAACCTGCGTGGCCCTAGAGGGCCCCGTCCTTCAGTGCTTTCAATTTGAATGCCTGCATATGCAGACTCATTTGAATTAGACAGAAACAAATTTGCAGTAAATTTCAATGAGCTCCATAATCAGCCACTCAATTACTTTGGTCATTGCTCATTCACATTTAAAGGTATGGGAGACTCTAGGGTTTAAGTGAAGGCTGCCATCTTTTTGAAAGACCCCCAGCTATCTATGGGAATTCACATATCTATTAAGTCTTTTTGCATTAACTCCTCACCTACAAAAGGCATGAAACACACTCATACAGCCTTAGGAGAGCCAGGGGCTGCAAATCAGAGGGACCCAGCATGGAGTCCAAACAGGATAGCACACAGTGGCTGCAGGGCTGAACCCACATGTCATGAAAATTTAAGAACCTAAATGTTGGCAGCCTGCCAGATCAAGACTGTCATTAAAACAAAGGTTTTTATTGCAATGGAATCTGGAGGTAGCATATGGTGGAAGAAGTTATACAATGTGGGGTGGAAAAGTTAGAGACCCTTTAATATGTATTACATGGGGATGGTATCGTTTCTCACTCCACCAATGCTTGCATTTGTTTCATTATGGTTCTGCGGTTTACAATATGAGGACCAAGAGGTGATTAATACATAGGACAACACACTTATATGATCAAAATGAATGTTGATGCCTCTTGTAAATACAGTTTTTAGAGAATCTTTGAATGGCAAATCCATATGTCGCGTATTTACATTCACTAACCTGCCAACTGTTCCATTTCCTGGACAAGTTAATTTACACCTCATGTTGTGTTATTTGACAAGGAGGTTGTTTGTCTTCCTACTTCTGCTGCAAGTGGCATTGATTGTGGACTGCATAGTACAGGTTCAAAGGAAGTTAAAGCTAAATTGAATAAGCGCCTTGTAAGGAGTGAGGACATAGATAAATCTACATATTTTACCTGTCACCACCTAGGTCCAAAATCACAAAGCATTTTCTGTAGCTATCTGTTTTTACTCCAGAAATAGTGTTGTGAATCAAAACCAAAGATATGATGCAACCTGCCCATACCTTCCTCGTACTTGTAGTTGGCAGTGATATCTTCTCTGAGATTTTGCCCCACAGCCTTCGTGCTGATGTTCTTCCCAACAACATAGGAGTCACAACAAAGTCTCTCTTTTTTATTCTCGCCCTCACAGATCCAGGAGACACGGTCAGCATTGACCTCAGCAAACACAAAGGGTGCGTCATAGTCCAGGTCCACGTCTCCTTCTTTGATCGCTTTTACCGAGGTAGGACCACAGCGATAGATTCCTGGAAGCCAATGAGAAGACATTTAATGATAAGGTGATAGAGCCACAACATGTAAGATACAGAGAACTAATGTAATAAAAATTGTTGCTTGATATTTTCTACTTGTCAAGATTTATGTTGGAACACACACAAACGATAAACCTGTGCATTGACATTGCACTTCTACAATGTGATCTTGCTATCACAACAAGACCGCAAGATTACATGTAGGAATTCAAAATTGTATAGTACAATCCAATGCGGATGCAATGCTAAAGGTTAGTTTTTAGATTGTCCTTCTGTTTGGCATTTGTATATAACAGAGCTACCACAGGGGTGTCCTTGCATGACTGTTGACTTATCCACAAGATTGCATACCAGAACTTAAATGTACGGCTGGAAGGTGCAATATGTGAAGAGTGTTGTGTGCGTAAATGTTTTGCGGTGTGAGTGAGTCAAAGAGACGTGCTCCTATCAAGTCGTGAGGCCAGTGTGTAATTTTCATTATGCAGGTGTAAGCCTGTGAAATTTCCTGAATTGTGCATAAAGCAAAATGTGCAAAATTTTGTCATTACGCATATATATTTTTTGCGCCGGAAAGCAGATGACGGGACCTAAACTTGACCACTCTGCACATTCATTTGCAAATAACATTGGTACACAGTCTCTGTTTTTACCCTTTGGTGGAGCTTTACATTTATCTGCCAAAACTATTTTTAGTTTTTTTAGGTAACTCCAGGTAACTAAAGTACTGATGCAGCTTTACACCCACTGACTCTATATGCTTTGGTCTCCACTGCCTGGTGCGCATGTGCCATTTCCATTGTTGGGTTCAGTAGAATAAGCAAAAGACTTTCCCTAGATGGAAGGATAGGTGCTGTAAATCTCAGCTTTGATCTGCTGCCTTGCAAAGTCCCTGTGACAAAGTTGAGGGAGCCAAGCAAATGTCCACCCGAAAAACAGCTTTAATGAAGTAATTTATTTTTCCATCTTGCCTGCAGGATCCTTCCTGGGGCAGGGAAGTTTGGGGATTGGCCATTTTACCATCATCTGATAGATGAAGCCATTTCAAGATATCTGGAGCTTCAAAAAGGCAACAGCGACTTAATTGAGAAAAGTAAGGACCAGAAGCCACAAGGAACTTTTCTCAACTCCACTACTGCTGAAGATCATTGGAATGGTCAATTCAATCACATGCTAGGCATTTCTCAACCAGGCACGGGGGCAACACCGTTCATGGAAATTTATATGTCTAAGTGTTTTGTCCCACTGCTTTTTTCCTTTTCACTTACTCATACACGTCAGTTGAATGTTCTTTCAAAACTCAAAAAATTCACCTGTTTACGGCCGTACTTTTCTGAATCAACTGCAGATCTGAATTCACTTCAGCGTCTTCCGTGGTTGTGCCTTCCTTTTTTCTATCAGAGTATGTTGCAGTATACCGGAGGATGGCCATGGGTTGTGCTTGATTTACTCCAAGACTCGGTAGGGATACATTTAAGTTTGTTTTAACATTAGGACTGTATTAACCTCAGAATTGTACTTTGTAAATTCCAATTGTCTTTCTAATCTTGTGGGTGTTTTTTGTATTATTACTTTCCTCCCATACCCTCCTTGATTTTCCCTTAACCTCACATTTATTTAGTAATTATTCCGTATTTCCTTCCACACCACCTGGACCCATCCACATTTACTACAAAATAGTCTACTTAAGTGTGCAGAGATCTTCTCAACCACTGTGTCAGATCTCTGCACAGAAAAGATAGAAGAGGCGGAAGTCTCAAATGTAGGATTGGGAATTTAATTTTGTAGTAATTAAGTAGTCCTAAATGAGTACTATTTTACATAGTACAAAATGCAGTTGGTGATTCAGGCCTGTCTTTAGTTTTCTAACGTCTGGGGTTAGATTTTGTCCATCCCTCTCCGAACTGGATCAGTTTGTCTGAGTACTCTTTGTGGCTTCATAACCTAGACTCAAGGAGGCACTGAATACACACCCAGGAAATCTTGATGTCAGCCCTGGCAACACACCTTAGAGTTGGTGGCACTGTCGCAGTTTTCCTTGAAGTCTCTTCATCGTCCTCTCCCTCAGCATTTTCTCCAGAGTGGGCCTCCAGGCTCTAGGTGAAATGGCCTGCGCTGGATTCATTCAGGTAACATTCCCTATTTTTACCCTTGGCCAATGCTCATTAGCAGTGCCTTCCCATTGCAGTTTGCCATGATCAGGTACCAGGCATTTCTAATACTGAATATAGGATGGTTTTATTAGGACTGGAAATAGTAAATTCAGAGTAGATGTTGTGTTGTGTTACTTTATGTTACAAACGTTACCTATCTGGTACCACATGATGCCTCCAGGCTCTAAGCTAGCAATGAACGATTCCTTATGAGAAAAATACATTTTATTTTGTTCACAATTGTGTCTGGTTTTAACGATTGGTAAAATGTTACTAATTTTTAATTGATATATTATGCTTGTCTATTTGGCATATTCTCTTCTTTTGGGCAACACTCTGGAACCCACTTTGTCAAGCTACACGTTTATAAACTCCCCAAAATAGAATAAAATAGGCAATATGATCAGCATATTTGGGCAATTTTTGGCAAGCTTGTCACCATATGGTTGTTTAAATTAAGGCTTCAAATGTATCTTAAATTTTGTTAAATCATCAAGAGTTTGGACAGCATTTAGTTGATCAAAAATCTGAGTCCTTCAATGTTTTCTTTCCTTTCTTAGATAACCACACCCGGTTTTCAGCGCCAGGAGTTTCTCTGTTGCAGGTGAAGAAGCTGAGATGATCCAGGAATTCAGCAGCTCTTACTCTAAAAGTGTCATTTGAGGAATTTTTGGCTGTGATCTGTATTACCCTGAGTCTGTAGAATCATAAAAACAAATACTAATTTTATCTAAAGGGGCTTAATATTTTCATCTCACTTAATGATATTCTCTTTTATTATTATTATTTTTTTTAATGTATTTTATTGATTTTCATAACATACAACTGTGAGACTCAGCGTTGTAAGAGAGCAGTACAGACTATAAATCAATAATTAGACAGGCAACAGAGACAACAAGGCAGGCATTGTTGACAGTAAATTGCATTTATACGCCCCAGGCATGTATCCCCCGGCCCCCATTTCCCTATAGTGTATTCTGTGGATGTTCTTTGGATATGAGTTGATTGGCCTATAGTTACATTGAGTCATCTCAACCCTGCGCATCAGACGCCTCTCCAGCTACACGTGCGGAGGTAACTCGGTAGGTGTTATATAATTCCCAGAAATTCTTGGGTCGGTTTCGTGGGGGTAGCAGATCGCTGTATAGTTCCGTCTGTGTGCTGCAATATGTCATGTCGTTTCTCCATTGTGGAAGAGTAGGGAGTGGACCTCGGGACCAATTGATCGCCACCCTGCGTTTGGCTATCAGGAGTCCCATGTCTACAAGTCTGCGGACACTCTTGGGTATAGTTAGGGAGTATCCCAATAAAGCGAGCATGGGATTAGGGTCTAGAACTATTTCGGTGATGCGACTCAATTCCTCGAAAACTAAGGTCCAAAAAGCTAAAATACCTGGACAGGACCAGGCTAGGTGGAGAAAGTCAGCCAACTGGGCACTGCAGCGATCGCACTGTGCATCACCCCGCAGCCCATATCTGCATAGCCTCTCCGGAGTGTAATATACCCGGTTGAGAAATTTAAAGTGCACCAACCTATGCCACCCGTTGAGTGAGATGCGTCTGGTGCTAGTGCAACAATAGGCCCATATAGTGTCTGTAATGTCCGAGCTCAGGTCCCTTTGCCATGCCAAACGCGCTTTGGTATAATGGTTTGCTCTATACTCCATAGACGTGTGATATAACATTGCTACCATTCGCTTTGGGGATTTGGCTCTTATTAACTGTGTGTATGCCTTGATTTCCGGGGGTTCCAGATAGTCATCCCCCAGGACACCCCTCAGTGCATGACGTGTTCTATGATACTGGAAGTGCATCAGGGCTGTAGGTGTTGGTTCAGTGGTTGAAAAAGTGTCCCAGGGCCTGGCCACCCCATCCTCGAACAACTCACCCACTGTCTGTATGCCTAAGGCATTAAGCGCCTGTTGGACCCCCTGCTCTCTACACGGAGGTAGCCACGTACACCAATCAAGGGGGGCTATCGGCGAATAGAGAATCGTGCAAGTCTGTAGCTGCAGCAGGTTGTGCCAGGCGTGGACCGTGGTATTAATAGAGTCTAGGATACCCGTCCGCCTATCTGCTGTCTGGCTAAGCATCGCGGGAAGTGGCAGCGGAGACGCCACCACTTTTTCTATGCGGAGGTGCGGTATATCCTGCGAACCATGCACCCAGTAATGCGCGTGTGCGCCCTGCACCGCCCTGTAATATAAGTCAAAGTCCGGTGCACCCAGACCCCCCATATGGTACGGTAGGACCAGTATGCGCCACTTGACGCGGGGCTGCTTTCCCGCCCATGTCAGACGGATCATTAATGTAGTGAGGCGACTGAAAAATACGAGGGAGGACCATGGGAATATTGGAGAATAAGAAAAGTAGGCGTGGGAGCACCACCATCTTCATGATGGAGATCCTACCCAGGAGGGACAATGGGAGTTTAATCCATCGTTCCACGTCCTCCTCCAATTTACCAGACGTCTCCGAGTCAGTGTGGATATTAATTCCCAAATATCGCACTGCGTCTGTAGTCCATTTCAGAGGATAGTCCGGCTCGATTTGAGGTGTGGCATGTGTGAGTGGATATATTATAGATTTCGGCCAATTGACATGTAGGCCAGACAGGGCACCAAAACGTACCACTTACCGGAGGACTGCTGAGAGGTTGGATTCTGGGTGTCGAACATACAACAATGTGTCGTCCGCATAAGTAGAAACAATCATTTTATATCCCGGGAAACTTATGCCTCTATGCTGGTGATATTCCAGAAGTGCGCAGGCTAGAGGCTCCGCCGCCAGTGCGTAAAGTAGTGGCGACAGTGGACAGCCCTGCCGTGTTCCCCGCAAAATGCGAATAGATTCCGTTACCAGGCTACCTATCTTCATTCTCGCTGTGCTCCGCTATATAGCGTGTTGCGCAGTTGGAGAAAGACTGGGCCCACTCCCATCCTGGCAAGAACTTGTGACATAAAGGCCATTCAACTGAGTCAAATGCCTTTTCTATGTCTAAGAAGACTGCCACAGCTGGCGTTTCTGGTTTTACATGTTGCATGACTCCGAATACCGTGCGCAAATTGTAGGTCAAGTTTCTACCCGGAACAAACCCTGTCTGCTCCGGCGCCACTAGCTGCGGGACCAGGGGGGCCAGCCTGTTCGCAAGGATTTTGGCAAAGATCTTTGTGTCAACATTAAGAAGTGACAGCGGCCGATAAGATGTGCATTCGTCCGGGGGTCTCCCGGGTTTAAGGAGTGCGATTATCACCGCTTCCGACATGGATGGCGGCATAGTGCCCCTCTCGCAGATATCAAATAATGCAGCCAGCTGTGGGAGCAATTGTACTATGAAAGCCTTATAGAAAGCGACCGTGAGGCCATCCGCACCGGGGGCGCTCTGTGCTCTCATATCGGACAGCGCTAGGTGGATTTCGTCCCGTTCTATGGGTCGCATGAGAAATTCTCTGTGCGTGTTAGTAAGCCACAGAAGTTTTATGTGCTTGAAATACTCCTTGAGTTCCTCTTCGGAGGCTGCCGTACATGAGGTGTATAATTCACTATAATATTGGCGAAAACGGCCTGCTATTTCTGCCGCATCAGTTAAAGGTTCACCCTCTGCAGATTTAATTTCTGGTACCTGTACTGCCTCCCTGCGTTTCCTAATTAGTTGCGCCAATACCGACCCCGGATGCTCCGCCTCACCAAATATCTGAGCCGTGGAGTATTTGCCCATGTGCTTAATCTCATCGTCCGCTGCCTCGTTATATGCGCCCAGCAAGCCCTCCAGCTCAGTCCTATTTTGGTCACAGGGGTTAAGAATTTGACGACGCACTAGCATCTTAAGTTCCCCTTCTAGATCCTTCAGATGTTTACATATGGAACGAAGGATCCCCGAATGTTTGGATATAGTGATCCCCCTAATATATACATTGAAGGTTTCCCATACGACCAGAAAGTCATCCACCGACCCCACGTTCTTATCAAAAAAGGTGTCTATGGCCTCTGCCAGTTCGTCTTTGAAGACAGGGTCAAGTAAAGAGTACGGCGGAAATCGCCACGTAAAGGGGGGCACAATCCCGCGGGAAGTAGACAGTGCCAGCAGGATCGGAGAATGGTTTGAGAGTGTTTGTGGCAGCACCTGGCAATGACGTATCCGATCCATAAGTGTCTTAGTAGCGAGCCAATAGTCTATACGTGTATGAAGGTCATGGTGTGCAGAGTAGTGCGTGAAGCCCCCTTTGTGTGGATATTTTTGGCGCCACACATCACATAAGCCGTGTTTAAGCACCACGCGTTCAATCTCCCTTGCTGTAGGTGTAAGAGGTCTCTCCGGGCACCCCGACCTATCAAGTGTAGGGTTCCGAATCAGATTAAAATCACCACCCCATATCTGACAGTCTCCACCGTGTCTACCCACCGTGTCAGAGAGTGTTCGAAAAAAACTCGGGTTATCAAAATTAGGGCCATAGATGTTCACTATGAGGAATTGCATGTTTTTCCCACTACACCTAGTGAGTACATACCTCCCGTCCGTGTCAGTAGCCACTGGTGTAATAGTGAGTGCAGATCTAGGGTTAACCCAAGTAAGCACACCCCGGGCATGCGTGGTAAAGCCCGAGGCGTGTACATTGCCAACCAGGCCTCGACATTTCAATATGTTGGAGCTGAGTGGGAGATGCGTCTCCTGTAGCAGTGCCACATCGATCTCGTGACGTTTCAAGTATGCGAGGACCTTTCGGACTTTCCTATAATCATTTAGGCCCCTGACATTCCAGGTGAGCGTCCTAAGCGTGTCTGCGCCAGTCTCTGGCCTGTCAGCTGTCAAATGTGGCTCAGCAGTGCACTCTGTCGCCATGTCTCGCATATGCTAGATATTATCAAACCGTACTGCATGTGTGTATCTCTGAACGCCTGCATGATGCAATGTCTGAGTCTCGTTAACCCTCCACCCCCCTCCCACATCAGAGCCTTCCCAACTTGGACCTGACGAAACATACCCAAGGACCCCTCCCCCTATGGAGCAAACGGCTTCCAACCCACCCCTCTCAAATAAGAAAAGAAAAAAAGAAAAAAAACAGGTACAAAAACCCAATAGTGTTCTTCACTCGTAGGCGGAGGTTGCCAACCTGGTACTAACAGTCAATAAAATTGCAGTCAGTTAACCACTCTGCACTCCGACTAGCTACTAACGCGCATTGACAATAAGCATACATTATTTCGCCCCTTAATATCAACCCAACAGACATTTATACGTCTCATCAAGGTACAGAATACCCAATTCTAAGGGCGGGGAGAAATAGAGAAAGTGGCAATGTCCCACAAAGGTCCGTCCCCAAAGGGGGGTTACACTTCAGTATCATCAACCCCTTCCCGCCCCCACTTTTGTAATTAGCTTATCTATAGATGGGACTCGCAACATCTCAGTCCTGATCGTCCAAGGTTCCACCTGTCGCCCCCGCTGCAGCATCCGTATCTGGGCTACTCCGGCGTTCCCTGGACCACTCCTTCAAGGCTTTCTGCAATAGCTTGGGATCTGTGAAGATTCGTGTCTGTCCCTGTCTGTTCACACGCAGGCGGGCCGGGTATAGCATGGCATAGTCCACTTTTTGCTCTTGCAATTGTCTCTTGAGTGGCGCAAACTGGCAGCGCGCCTCCTGCACCCTCAGGGTAAAGTCCGGGAACAACGAAAGCGAAGAACCTTCGTATGGCAAAGTCAGTTTCTCCCTTGCCACTCTCAGAGCCGCATCCCTGTCGCGGTAATTAAGGAGTTTTGCTATAATCGGTCGTGGAGGGGCGCCCGGCTTCGGACGAGGGCCCAGAGATCGGTGAGCCCTCTCTACCACGAACATGGTCGAGAAGGTGTCACTGCCCAGGAGTGCAATCAATAGCTTCTCAATGAAAGGCTCCATGGGCCCAGTCGCGGTGGTTTCCGGCAGGCCGATGATTCGCAAATTACATCTCCGAGACCTCGCCTCCAAGTCCTCAGCTTTGTCCTGAAGCCCCTGCAGCTCCCTTTCAATCCGCTTGTGGCCTACATCCAGGTCCGTCTGCGCCTCCTCCACTTCAGTGACGCGACGTTCTGCCATGTCTATTTGTTCCGCCTGCTTATCTATCCGTTCAGACATCCTGTCCATCCGGTAGGAGAGGGAGTCTATTTTAGAGCCTAGCGTGGACAGTGTGCTCTGTAGGCTTTTTTCCATCGCAGAGAGCATGGACTTTAGTTCGCTGTAGTGTGGGTCGTGTACTTTATCGCCGCCACTGGCTCTGCCATCCGCGGAGAGTGTGCGCTCCCTGGTTGCGCGGTGTTCAAAAGGCAGTTTCGATTGTGTTTTGTCTGTTCTGCCCATTGTTCCTGGTCTGGGTGGGGCGCTCTTATGTCGCACTTTTCAGGTCGTCAGCCACCGGTACCTTTAATGTGCTGTGGGCCAAATTGCGTTGCAGCGGAGCTCCGTGCTCCCACAGTCCTTAGGTGGTCACCGCAGGACCGTCCCGAAATCTCAGCCCAGGCGCAGTATCAGGAGCCCGCTGTGCGCTATGGCGCGCCCCTGCTTGATTAATGTTCCAGGGCGGGCAAGCCCTACCAGGCGGCAATCATGGTGGTCCCACTCAGCCAGGCCACTCAGCTGTATGCGCAGGGCTGATAGTGCGGCTGGCCCCCACACCACCGACAATATTGCCACTTGCCTTCAGGCAGCCAGGATAGAAGAAACCCCGAGTCCAGGGGCAGTCGCCACCACCGCAGGCCACACACTGATCAGGGCTATGTGCAGGCCCCACCCTCGCACCGCTATAGCCTGTCCGGTGCTTTCCGCTGTAGGGCCAGGGGTTTACACCAGCACCGCTTGACGCGCCTCAGGCGGTAGTGCAGGCGCAGTCCACGTCGCTCCCGGGGACCGGCCGGTCCCAGGCGCTCCACAGCCCACGAGGGTCCACTTCCGGCGGGGTGAGGCCGCTAATATAGTCCGGGGATGTGCGGCCTAGGCAGCGTGTCTCCCTACTGCGCCGCCGCTGTGCTCTCGTCACCTTCTCGGGTCTCGGGGCTCGACCAGACCAAAGCCACACTGTTCCAGAGTCCGGGGAGCGACTTGTAGGCTGCAAGCGATCGCGCTATGCAGAAATTCCTGCCGGATTGTTAGTCGGATTTGCGGAGCTCGCTGCTCAGGCAGCCATCTTCGCCGCCGGCAAGCTCCGCCCCCCCATATTCTCTTTTATTATTATCCTATTAAGATCTTTGCTCTACTATCACTGAATATTGCAAATATTAGATGTCCCTAAAGCCTAGCTTTGTACAATGACTGGAATGGCTCAGTGAGCAATTGCAAGTTGTTTCTTTGCTGAATAAATTAGGGCTGTAGTACAAAAAGCAATCTCTGCCAAAGCATCTCAGGATCAATTCAAACGTGTTAATAGTTTTCATTTTTTTTTGTTGCAGTTTTATATAGCGCAAATCGATCCGAAGGTTTTGGAACCCTGTAGATGAGCACCAGTTACAATACACAAGGTCATTTTTTGTAGACACAGGGAGATTAACGGATTTGCCCAGAATCACAGGATGTTGAGCCAATGCCGAGACTCAAACCTATTCCCCAGCTCCTAAAAGTCTGCAGCTCTGGCAGTTATGCCACATCCTCTCCACACAACTACATGTTGAAAAGTATGTTTTCTTGATTCCTCAGCCCTACAAAAAATTCAAGGGACATTCTTCATGTGTGGTACATTTTGGGGATTGCATTTTTCTAATTTGACTAATAAGGTGCAAATACTTTTCATTTTGATACCTGACGATTCATATGGCCAACATCCCTTTCCCTGCCCAGATGATTCTATTAGATTACCTGATTTAAGGAGAAAGAGAGATAGGGCACACCATGTAGAGGTGTATGCACGCAAAAGCCTTCTGATGCAAATGGAACGCATAAACAATCATTAAGAATGTTCTAGATTTTTAAAATATAAACTTAGATTATGTTTTTAGATACCAGTTTGTTCCCGTGTGATGTATTTTATGTTTATTTTTATCTAGTCATTTAGTAGTTTTTCATTTAACAATGAAAATATGGAGGATATAGATTTGGGGGCATATTATCAAGAACGGCGATAAAATTATCGCTCGGTTTAGCGGCAGAAAACTGCCGCTAAAGCGGCGATAATGGGCTTGATAATATGCCCTGGAGAATTCCAATAGAAGCCCATGTTCACATCAGAACATGGACTTCTATTGGAATTCTCAAGGGCATATTATCAAGCCCATTATCGCCGCTTTAGCGGCAGTTTTCTGCCGCTAAACCGGCGATAATTTTTAACGCCGTTCTTGATAATATGCCCCTTAGTGCTTTATTTAGATTCCGGCAGATGTAACACTCCATCACAAACGTGACAGATATCCTGTTCGCTGTATTATGATCTCCATAGGATATAATAGGATCGTAATACGGCAGACGGGATCTCCGTCACGTTTGTGAAGGAGTATTCCCCTCCGCCAAAATTTAGGCCTTTAGTCAGCGGCAGACAGTGATTAATTAATTAGGATTATATTCTATATCAGTGAGATAAGGAGATACGTATATTCATGTTTAAAATTAGTAGGCTGCGTTAATAAAACGTTTTGAAGCGAGCTAGCAAGTCTTGTATCAGTGGAAATGGCATTGCATATACTGTGGGTATTTCCTGAGAAGGGGCATTGGATGATTTGTTTCTCTCTGAAATGCAGTGTTTTGAGAGGTTTTGCTTCTTAGGGACTTGTTTTAACGAGACAACCCTAGCTTTTGATTGATGTAAGGTGCGGGTGGGGTCGATAGAAGGCCTTTTATGTGAGAAAGGAAGTATTTTATGTAGAGAGGCCTTTAAAGAATAAGGGCCTAATTTAGAGTTTGGAGGGACATGAAAATCCTCCAATTTCTGGAGGAACTCTAAAAATGAAGTATAATCCACCGATGAATTTTCCCCAAAATACCACCCATACAGTGGAGGAAACTCAGCCGGTGGATTCTACTTTGTATATACAGTTTGCTCCAGAAATTAGAGCACTTTCTGTTCCCTCCAAAAGGAGTCTCTAAGCCATTTTAGAAAGTTAAAAGCATGGATGAATCCGTCAAATATTCTTGCTTGGGTGAAACCTGCCTTCAGAGATGTGGGTGGTTTTGAGAAGAATGACATGTAAACAGGATAAAAATAATATTTAAGATATATTGGCCTATATTTGTTTTTATAGGCCTCTGGTTGTTATGCAAAGACAGAAGAGTACATTATTATTGTGCATTTCCACTCTTTATTCCATGTCAACTCATTCTTTGTATGAAGCAAAACAGCTAAACAAACATACTATGCTCACCAGATAATTCCTCCTATATTTCGGTATGTCTCCATTCAGCTCAGAGCCTAACAGCCAGATTAAGAGATGAGTGATAGTAGAAAATCGTACAATTTCTGAACTAAACGCCAAATCCAGTGGAGATTTCACTAGTGGGATCTCCAATCAAGGGGATAGTAGTGAGGAGGAAATTCAGTGGATTGATTTTCCTTCTGGTTTAGCACGTTAAGGATTTCCCGTTACCTCCAACTATAAATCCCACGTGATTTTTCTGTTGTGTTCTATTTTGCAGTCAGGGGCTCCCACCAGCTTTGCTGACACACAAACTTGTACCAAACACAAAATGAACACATTTTTCTGAGGCCCTTGCTTTAAGTAACCTATTGATTCTCATGAAGTCAGCACAAAATGAGTGATAAATATCTTTGCTCACAAGTACTGGCCCAGACATTTTACCTGCACAAAGCAGGTGAAGTGCCCAAGCAAAAATCGGTCCGTCAAATGGGGAATGGCATGCGGGTGTTGGTGTGGTGGCACTGATTGCTATGTTATCCCCCATTCCATCCACAAAACTGCAGTGGGCAGGTAAAGCCAAAGGTAATAGCACATGAAATCTGCAGCACAGCCTACATCACTATTGTGCATTGTTACCAGCCACTTTAAATGAGGGCCTACACATCTATCATAAACCAAAGAAGTAGTATGCAGTTCCTGAAAAAGTTAGTGTAAGTAACCGGCAGAGAGAGGCTACGAAAAGTTTAGTTTAACCAGAAAGGGGACGGGGAATTCCTCCTTTCGGATAAAGTGCCCTCACACACCCAGCCTGCTGGGTGTCATGCTTCATCATTGGGCATGCTCCTCGTCGGGTCGGCGGTGCAATACCCGACGGGCACCCTCAGTGGGGGCTCTTTGGCGGAGATCTTTTTATCCTTGCCGTATGGTGCGTGTGTGTGAGGGGCTCTAAAGTGTAGAGGTGTAACAAGTGAAGAAGGTGCATAAAACAGGGGACGGTGGTCAGGGCCTCTTCTTTAATAATCCTGCCTCCTACCCTGATTAAAAAGGTGTATCGCGGCTAGCTACAGTAATGTTGCAGTTAGTGGCAATAGTCAGGTCGTCAGGTCAACATGTTTCTTGCCTATCAGTCCCGTAATGGGATCAAGCGGCAATTCTTCAGGACCAAGGGATAAATAGAAAATTTTAAAACAGTGGTACAGGATCTACACTGATGTAGGGTATGGTGGTGTAATAACCTCAAAATTACCCGTTCACAAGCACCATCGGCTGAAGGTCCGTAGGTGCTGTAGCCAATCTAGAAAAGAAAAACATTGTGAAAACAGCCGGTCACTTATTTAACAAAACATGAGCACAATTAGTGTCAATTCCAGTGCTGTTGATTATGATAGGCTCTGACCACATGCGATCTAGTTAGCCCCAAAGGTCGTGTGAGTCATACAGTGAACTCGAATCATTCCAGGTAAAAACAATTGAAAATTGAAATAGCAGCAGAGATAAAATAGGAATAGCTGTCAAGGAAAATGGCGCAGGGACTCACATTAAGGCCACTCACCTAATAAATAAGTAGAAATGGCCACATCGGTCATCGGCAGTAAAATGAGCGCGTTTAATCAACGCGTGGTTTCCTAAATGCAGGAATGTAGAGAAGCTCATTGTAATTGAGACATTTTAAGCGTGTGAGAAAGACAGGCATAGTAGACCCTGAAAGACCCAGCGTTCAATAGTCATACAAGCGGTGTATCACCCCACAGATTATTCATAGTCAAGGTGAATTGCCTACAAGAACTCATTATGCACCCAGTCGGGTATGGTAGCAGGTGCGGAGGTGGCGGTGGGGTATCCTCCAATGTAGGAGGTATCCCGTTTAGCCTAAACTCACCACCGCGTCCCTCCCAGAATTGGCAGGTGAAAGCCCAATGGTGCAAAGAGACTAGGCAATCACTAATACCTTGACAATATAAACCTGTTAGGGGTGGCGAGATGACCACAAGTTTGCTTGCTATCTGGCGTTGGTGGGTCTTACCTTGGTCAACGGTTCCGTAACGACAAGGGATGGTTACTTACAGAGACTCGCGCCCACTCGGCGGAAAACCTAGCCCAGACTGCCGAACCCGGAAGAATACTGTCAGCACGGTTCTTGCTGCAGATAACTTGACTGAATGGGTGCGTCTGGGCGGCGTCACGCTCGTGGCGTGGTCACTAGAATGTAAGACACCCTCGTGTGAAAGGTATTACTGGCAGCCATCTTGGGTGAATAAAAATTCTTAACTCCAAATTCTGCGCCATTTTGGAAAGGTGTAAAAAATGAAGAAACGCTGCAATATGGAAAATAGTACATTCCAGCTGGTTTACAGGAATGGTGGTCATCGCAGAACTAGAAGCGCCATCAATTGGTGACGTTGAGGAGTGATAAATCACTTCCCTACTAGTAATTACGAAATGGTACGGAGACAAAATATCGTAACAGTTGTGACAATCAAATTTAAGCGTTATTAATGGCGCTCCAAGGAATATCTTCGTTCAAGCCATTTTTGTCAGAACACAATCGATGTACCCAGCGTTGTTCAATTTTAAACAGGGTCGAGGGTTGATCACAGTATGAGCCTCCAACACCACCCACCTCAGAGTTTCACATGAGTGGTTGGCGCTAAAGAAATGGGTGTACAGTCGTGTGGTGGTTTTACGACACCTGATGTTACTTTTGTGCTCAGTAATCCGGGTTTTGACAGGTCTAGTTGTCATTCCCACATATCGAAGGCCACACGGGCAGGACAACAGATAAATACAGTTCGCTGTGTTACAGTTAGTGTGTCTCCTCATGTGCCAAGTGAAATTATCATTCAAGAATATCTCTTTAGTTTGTTTTGTCTGGGGGCACACTGAACAAGACCCACAGGGGTAATGACCCACGACAGGAGGTAAATCCCATAGGTTTCTCTGAGTTGGATTAGTCTTGGGCTTGGGTCTTGTATGTACTAATAGGTCCTTCAAATTGCTCGTTCTTTTGAATGCAAATCTCGGGGTTGGTAGTGTGAGATTACCTGTATTCAAAATCCCCCAATGTTTGCGTATGGCATTTCTAATCTGTGTAGACGCTGGGGTGTAGGACGTAACACATGTTATTACATCTGTTGGAATTTTTCTTTCTTTTCCAACAAGGCCTCTCTATTGTTATTTCTTGCTCTTTTCATGGCCACAGACACAGAGCGTTGTGGGTACTCTCTTTTGCGTAAGTCTAACGCTAATTTAACAGCCTCTGATTTATAGTCATCTACTGACGTACAATTCCTCCTAATCCGAAGAAATTGGCCAAATGGGAGGTTGTTCATTAAAGCCCTTGGGTGGTGACTACTAAAAAGTAAAAGGCTATTACAGTCAGTAGGTTTCTTGTGTAAAGTAGTAGTTAAGGTGCCTGACGAAAGATTTATATTCAGGTCTAAGAAGGGCACTGTTGAATTGGAGATATTATGTGTGAATTTCAGATAGGGGTTCAAGGTATTAATCCATTGACAGAATTGCTCACAGCTATTCATATCCCCTTTCCAAAAAACCAGTACATCGTCGATGTATCTTTTCCACACAACCAAGTTGTTAACATAGGGGTTGCTGTGGTGCAAAATAAATCTAGACTCAAAAGCTGCCACATAAAGACAGGCCACACTAGGAGCGAATGTGCTACCCATGGAAGTGCCTTGTATTTGGTGGTACAGGCTTTGGTTATATTCAAAGAAATTTTCTGTCAATGCCAGGGTAGCACATTCTATCACAAATGGTATTGGTGTGGGCGATGTCCAGTCAGATGAACTCAGTACATCCTCAATGACCTCTAGTGTGGCGCGTTGGGGTATGTTGGTATATAGTGCTTCCACATCTAGGGTCATTATGAAATCAATTTCATTTTGGTTGGGGCAGTCATCGATAAGTTGCAGTACTGATGTAGTGTCCAGTAAAAATGCTGGAGTCTGTTTCACTAGTGGTTGTAAAAAATAATCGCAAAATTTAGACAGAGGTTCCAGCAGAGATCCTATTCCTGATACAATAGGCCTACCAGGTACCGGGCTGATGCCCTTGTGCACCTTAGGGAGGATGTAAAAGTATGGTGTTTTCGGATTTTTTGTTATCAAAAATTCAGACTCATTTTTGAAATCCACCCCTCTATCTCTGCAGTAAAAACCATCGTCGATATTATGGTGGATAGTCTTTTAGTAGGATTCTCAGTGATAAGGGTGTAGTACCGTTCATTATTAAGTTGACGTAAACACTCAGTGTTATAGTCAACAGTAGACATTATTACAGTAGCACCCCCTTATCTGCCTGTTTGATGGTAACAGTAGGGTCATCAGCTAAAGACTTGACGGCTGCCCATTCCACCTTAGATAGATTATTAAAGGGCACATTTTGATTGATGTCTTTAAGTTCCTTGAGCACAGCCTGCTCAAAGGTGAGGACCTCATTAGGTACCATACTACTATTAGGGGTAAAGGTAGAAGGATTCCGCAGTCCTGTGTCCTTGTTTTCTAGTCTAGGTTTGTCAAGAAAGAAAGCATTAAGTCTAACTTTGCGAAAGAGATTGTGGATTTCGCAGTGGTCTCTAAAATGGTCTGTTCTAGGTGTGGGGACAAAACCGAGGCCTTTCCATAGAACCTCGTGTTCTGTTGTAGTCAAGTGTCTGTGTGAGAGGTTAATGATTAAGTCTTTTTCCCTCTCGACACACTCCTTGTCTCTGGATTCTTCGGGGGTTGGTCCTGCCAATGTACCTGTTTGTTGTTGCTTCTTCGCCGCCCTCTTCCTCTGCCCCAGCCTCTTCCTAAAAAAGACTGGTTATCAACAGGGAAGAACGGAGGTGGGCCTTGGGGGTATCCTTGTGGACCTACGTGAAACCCCGGGTAATTCCAGGCAGGATGGCCTTGAAAGGGTGGCACTGGGTATCCATAATAGTTAGGGCGTGTACGTCTGTTAGGTGTGCCGCCCCAGCTCCCTGTACTGGAATCACTATTGGACGATGAGGAACCCCTCCTTGTTTCAGTACCACTTTCATCTGAGGAGTAGCTGGTTTTGTTAGGAGTGAAATCCACCTTTAAATAGGGGTAAACTTTTTCCTTATCAAACCGATTAATATCCTTCTGTAGTTTGCTGATCTTTTGTTTCATCAGAAACTCTCTGTTGTCACTTATTTCTTGATTTATTTCTAATAGCTTGCATTTAAACGCTGTGTTTTGGATAGCCGATTTAAGACTACCTTCAGCTATTTGGATACGAGCTAACAAAGCGTCAGCTATTCTCTTAGCTGTATTGATGATCAAGATAAGAAGATCCCTGGTACACTTCCAAGAGACCAGGGACCATTCTTTCTTAAACACAGGATCGTCAAGAAAGAGACGGGGAAAATTATTCACAATCAGGCCGTTGGGGGCAATATTAGCCCTGAGGTATTCTGTCATTATAGCCCCGTGGAGAGTGGTTTTAAGCCATTCTTTTTGAGCGCACTAAGGGAAGCCCAATCCTCCGATTGGCTTCCTGATGCTGAATTGCCTTCAGTTCCCAAGATTGAAGGTGTTTTCAAAATTTCTGCTGCTATCTCCTCACCGAAACTCAAACCCTGAGTTTCCTCCATGGTGAACAAAGATGTATCGGTCCAGGACACAAGGTTAGTGTGCCCGGTATCCTAAAGTCTCGCGGTCAAAAGACCGTGCTAATACTATTGACAAAAAGGGAGACACAAGGGAAAATGGGCGTTTATCAAAAGGTCCAGCATACATGCCCAACTATCATAAACCAAAGAAGTAGTATGCAGTTCCTGAAAAAGTTAGTGTAAGTAACCGGCAGAGAGAGGCTACGAAAAGTTTAGTTTAACCAGAAAGGGGACGGGGAATTCCTCCTTTCGGATAAAGTGCCCTCACACACCCAGCCTGCTGGGTGTCATGCTTCATCATTGGGCATGCTCCTCGTCGGGTCGGCGGTGCAATACCCGACGGGCACCCTCAGTGGGGGCTCTTTGGCGGAGATCTTTTTATCCTTGCCGTATGGTGCGTGTGTGTGAGGGGCTCTAAAGTGTAGAGGTGTAACAAGTGAAGAAGGTGCATAAAACAGGGGACGGTGGTCAGGGCCTCTTCTTTAATAATCCTGCCTCCTACCCTGATTAAAAAGGTGTATCACGGCTAGCTACAGTAATGTTGCAGTTAGTGGCAATAGTCAGGTCGTCAGGTCAACATGTTTCTTGCCTATCAGTCCCGTAATGGGATCAAGCGGCAATTCTTCAGGACCAAGGGATAAATAGAAAATTTTAAAACAGTGGTACAGGATCTACACTGATGTAGGGTATGGTGGTGTAATAACCTCAAAATTACCCGTTCACAAGCACCATCGGCTGAAGGTCCGTAGGTGCTGTAGCCAATCTAGAAAAGAAAAACATTGTGAAAACAGCCGGTCACTTATTTAACAAAACATGAGCACAATTAGTGTCAATTCCAGTGCTGTTGATTATGATAGGCTCTGACCACATGCGATCTAGTTAGCCCCAAAGGTCGTGTGAGTCATACAGTGAACTCGAATCATTCCAGGTAAAAACAATTGAAAATTGAAATAGCAGCAGAGATAAAATAGGAATAGCTGTCAAGGAAAATGGCGCAGGGACTCACATTAAGGCCACTCACCTAATAAATAAGTAGAAATGGCCACATCGGTCATCGGCAGTAAAATGAGCGCGTTTAATCAACGCGTGGTTTCCTAAATGCAGGAATGTAGAGAAGCTCATTGTAATTGAGACATTTTTAGCGTGTGAGAAAGACAGGCATAGTAGACCCTGAAAGACCCAGCGTTCAATAGTCATACAAGCGGTGTATCACCCCACAGATTATTCATAGTCAAGGTGAATTGCCTACAAGAACTCATTATGCACCCAGTCGGGTATGGTAGCAGGTGCGGAGGTGGCGGTGGGGTATCCTCCAATGTAGGAGGTATCCCGTTTAGCCTAAACTCACCACCGCGTCCCTCCCAGAATTGGCAGGTGAAAGCCCAATGGTGCAAAGAGACTAGGCAATCACTAATACCTTGACAATATAAACCTGTTAGGGGTGGCGAGATGACCACAAGTTTGCTTGCTATCTGGCGTTGGTGGGTCTTACCTTGGTCAACGGTTCCGTAACGACAAGGGATGGTTACTTACAGAGACTCGCGCCCACTCGGCGGAAAACCTAGCCCAGACTGCCGAACCCGGAAGAATACTGTCAGCATGGTTCTTGCTGCAGATAACTTGACTGAATGGGTGCGTCTGGGCGGCGTCACGCTCGTGGCGTGGTCACTAGAATGTAAGACACCCTCGTGTGAAAGGTATTACTGGCAGCCATCTTGGGTGAATAAAAATTCTTAACTCCAAATTCTGCGCCATTTTGGAAAGGTGTAAAAAAATGAAGAAACGCTGCAATATGGAAAATAGTACATTCCAGCTGGTTTACAGGAATGGTGGTCATCGCAGAACTAGAAGCGCCATCAATTGGTGACGTTGAGGAGTGATAAATCACTTCCCTACTAGTAATTACGAAATGGTACGGAGACAAAATATCGTAACAGTTGTGATAATCAAATTTAAGCGTTATTAATGGCGCTCCAAGGAATATCTTCGTTCAAGCCATTTTTGTCAGAACACAATCGATGTACCCAGCGTTGTTCAATTTTAAACAGGGTCGAGGGGTTGATCACAGTATGAGCCTCCAACACCACCCACCTCAGAGTTTCACATGAGTGGTTGGCGCTAAAGAAATGGGTGTACAGTCGTGTGGTGGTTTTACGACACCTGATGTTACTTTTGTGCTCAGTAATCCGGGTTTTGACAGGTCTAGTTGTCATTCCCACATATCGAAGGCCACACGGGCAGGACAACAGATAAATACAGTTCGCTGTGTTACAGTTAGTGTGTCTCCTCATGTGCCAAGTGAAATTATCATTCAAGAATATCTCTTTAGTTTGTTTTGTCTGGGGGCACACTGAACAAGACCCACAGGGGTAATGACCCACGACAGGAGGTAAATCCCATAGGTTTCTCTGAGTTGGATTAGTCTTGGGCTTGGGTCTTGTATGTACTAATAGGTCCTTCAAATTGCTCGTTCTTTTGAATGCAAATCTCGGGGTTGGTAGTGTGAGATTACCTGTATTCAAAATCCCCCAATGTTTGCGTATGGCATTTCTAATCTGTGTAGACGCTGGGGTGTAGGACGTAACACATGTTATTACATCTGTTGGAATTTTTCTTTCTTTTCCAACAAGGCCTCTCTATTGTTATTTCTTGCTCTTTTCATGGCCACAGACACAGAGCGTTGTGGGTACTCTCTTTTGCGTAAGTCTAACGCTAATTTAACAGCCTCTGATTTATAGTCATCTACTGACGTACAATTCCTCCTAATCCGAAGAAATTGGCCAAATGGGAGGTTGTTCATTAAAGCCCTTGGGTGGTGACTACTAAAAAGTAAAAGGCTATTACAGTCAGTAGGTTTCTTGTGTAAAGTAGTAGTTAAGGTGCCTGACGAAAGATTTATATTCAGGTCTAAGAAGGGCACTGTTGAATTGGAGATATTATGTGTGAATTTCAGATAGGGGTTCAAGGTATTAATCCATTGACAGAATTGCTCACAGCTATTCATATCCCCTTTCCAAAAAACCAGTACATTCGCTCCTAGTGTGGCCTGTCTTTATGTGGCAGCTTTTGAGTCTAGATTTATTTTGCACCACAGCAACCCCTATGTTAACAACTTGGTTGTGTGGAAAAGATACATCGACGATGTACTGGTTTTTTGGAAAGGGGATATGAATAGCTGTGAGCAATTCTGTCAATGGGTTAATACCTTGAACCCCTATCTGAAATTCACACATAATATCTCCAATTCAACAGTGCCCTTCTTAGACCTGAATATAAATCTTTCGTCAGGCACCTTAACTACTACTTTACACAAGAAACCTACTGACTGTAATAGCCTTTTACTTTTTAGTAGTCACCACCCAAGGGCTTTAATGAACAACCTCCCATTTGGCCAATTTCTTCGGATTAGGAGGAATTGTACGTCAGTAGATGACTATAAATCAGAGGCTGTTAAATTAGCGTTAGACTTACGCAAAAGAGAGTACCCACAACGCTCTGTGTCTGTGGCCATGAAAAGAGCAAGAAATAACAATAGAGAGGCCTTGTTGGAAAAGAAAGAAAAATTCCAACAGATGTAATAACATGTGTTACGTCCTACACCCCAGCGTCTACACAGATTAGAAATGCCATACGCAAACATTGGGGGATTTTGAATACAGGTAATCTCACACTACCAACCCCGAGATTTGCATTCAAAAGAACGAGCAATTTGAAGGACCTATTAGTACATACAAGACCCAAGCCCAAGACTAATCCAACTCAGAGAAACCTATGGGATTTACCTCCTGTCGTGGGTCATTACCCCTGTGGGTCTTGTTCAGTGTGCCCCCAGACAAAACAAACTAAAGAGATATTCTTGAATGATAATTTCACTTGGCACATGAGGAGACACACTAACTGTAACACAGCGAACTGTATTTATCTGTTGTCCTGCCCGTGTGGCCTTCGATATGTGGGAATGACAACTAGACCTGTCAAAACCCGGATTACTGAGCACAAAAGTAACATCAGGTGTCGTAAAACCACCACACGACTGTACACCCATTTCTTTAGCGCCAACCACTCATGTGAAACTCTGAGGTGGGTGGTGTTGGAGGCTCATACTGTGATCAACCCCTCGACCCTGTTTAAAATTGAACAACGCTGGGTACATCGATTGTGTTCTGACAAAAATGGCTTGAACGAAGATATTCCTTGGAGCGCCATTAATAACGCTTAAATTTGATTGTCACAACTGTTACGATATTTTGTCTCCGTACCATTTCGTAATTACTAGTAGGGAAGTGATTTATCACTCCTCAACGTCACCAATTGATGGCGCTTCTAGTTCTGCGATGACCACCATTCCTGTAAACTAGCTGGAATGTACTATTTTCCATATTGCAGCGTTTCTTCATTTTTTACACCTTTCAAAAATGGCGCAGAATTTGGAGTTAAGAATTTTATTCACCCAAGATGGCTGCCAGTAATACCTTTCACACGAGGGTGTCTTACATTCTAGTGACCACGCCACGAGCATGACGCCGCCCAGACGCACCCATTCAGTCAAGTTATCTGCAGCAAGAACCGTGCTGACAGTATTCTTCCGGGTTCGGCAGTCTGGGCTAGGTTTTCCGCCGAGTGGGCGCGAGTCTCTGTAAGTAACCATCCCTTGTCGTTACGGAACCGTTGACCAAGGTAAGACCCACCAACGCCAGATAGCAAGCAAACTTGTGGTCATCTCGCCACCCCTAACAGGTTTATATTGTCAAGGTATTAGTGATTGCCTAGTCTCTTTGCACCATTGGGCTTTCACCTGCCAATTCTGGGAGGGACGCGGTGGTGAGTTTAGGCTAAACGGGATACCTCCTACATTGGAGGATACCCCACCGCCACCTCCGCACCTGCTACCATACCCGACTGGGTGCATAATGAGTTCTTGTAGGCAATTCACCTTGACTATGAATAATCTGTGGGGTGATACACCGCTTGTATGACTATTGAACGCTGGGTCTTTCAGGGTCTACTATGCCTGTCTTTCTCACACGCTAAAAATGTCTCAATTACAATGAGCTTCTCTACATTCCTGCATTTAGAAACCACGCGTTGATTAAACGCGCTCATTTTACTGCCGATGACCGATGTGGCCATTTCTACTTATTTATTAGGTGAGTGGCCTTAATGTGAGTCCCTGCGCCATTTTCCTTGACAGCTATTCCTATTTTATCTCTGCTGCTATTTCAATTTTCAATTGTTTTTACCTGGAATGATTCGAGTTCACTGTATGACTCACACGACCTTTGGGGCTAACTAGATCGCATGTGGTCAGAGCCTATCATAATCAACAGCACTGGAATTGACACTAATTGTGCTCATGTTTTGTTAAATAAGTGACCGGCTGTTTTCACAATGTTTTTCTTTTCTAGATTGGCTACAGCACCTACGGACCTTCAGCCGATGGTGCTTGTGAACGGGTAATTTTGAGGTTATTACACCACCATACCCTACATCAGTGTAGATCCTGTACCACTGTTTTAAAATTTTCTATTTATCCCTTGGTCCTGAAGAATTGCCGCTTGATCCCATTACGGGACTGATAGGCAAGAAACATGTTGACCTGACGACCTGACTATTGCCACTAACTGCAACATTACTGTAGCTAGCCGCGATACACCTTTTTAATCAGGGTAGGAGGCAGGATTATTAAAGAAGAGGCCCTGACCACCGTCCCCTGTTTTATGCACCTTCTTCACTTGTTACACCTCTACACTTTAGAGCCCCTCACACACACGCACCATACGGCAAGGATAAAAGATCTCCGCCAAAGAGCCCCCACTGAGGGTGCCCGTCGGGTATTGCACCGCCGACCCGACGAGGAGCATGCCCAATGATGAAGCATGACACCCAGCAGGCTGGGTGTGTGAGGGCACTTTATCCGAAAGGAGGAATTCCCCGTCCCCTTTCTGGTTAAACTAAACTTTTCGTAGCCTCTCTCTGCCGGTTACTTACACTAACTTTTTCAGGAACTGCATACTACTTCTTTGGTTTATGATAGTTGGGCATGTATGCTGGACCTTTTGATAAACGCCCATTTTCCCTTGTGTCTCCCTTTTGTCAATAGTATTAGCACGGTCTTTTGACCGCGAGACTTTAGGATACCGGGCACACTAACCTTGTGTCCTGGACCGATACATCTTTGTTCACCATGGAGGAAACTCAGGGTTTGAGTTTCGGTGAGGAGATAGCAGCAGAAATTTTGAAAACACCTTCAATCTTGGGAACTGAAGGCAATTCAGCATCAGGAAGCCAATCGGAGGATTGGGCTTCCTTAGTGCGCTCAAAAAGAATGGCTTAAAACCACTCTCCACGGGGCTATAATGACAGAATACCTCAGGGCTAATATTGCCCCCAACGGCCTGATTGTGAATAATTTTCCCCGTCTCTTTCTTGACGATCCTGTGTTTAAGAAAGAATGGTCCCTGGTCTCTTGGAAGTATACCAGGGATCTTCTTATCTTGATCATCAATACAGCTAAGAGAATAGCTGACGCTTTGTTAGCTCGTATCCAAATAGCTGAAGGTAGTCTTAAATCGGCTATCCAAAACACAGCGTTTAAATGCAAGCTATTAGAAATAAATCAAGAAATAAGTGACAACAGAGAGTTTCTGATGAAACAAAAGATCAGCAAACTACAGAAGGATATTAATCGGTTTGATAAGGAAAAAGTTTACCCCTATTTAAAGGTGGATTTCACTCCTAACAAAACCAGCTACTCCTCAGATGAAAGTGGTACTGAAACAAGGAGGGGTTCCTCATAGTCCAATAGTGATTCCAGTACAGGGAGCTGGGGCGGCACACCTAACAGACGTACACGCCCTAACTATTATGGATACCCAGTGCCACCCTTTCAAGGCCATCCTGCCTGGAATTACCCGGGGTTTCACGTAGGTCCACAAGGATACCCCCAAGGCCCACCTCCGTTCTTCCCTGTTGATAACCAGTCTTTTTAGGAAGAGGCTGGGGCAGAGGAAGAGGGCGGCGAAGAAGCAACAACAAACAGGTACATTGGCAGGACCAACCCCCGAAGAATCCAGAGACAAGGAGTGTGTCGAGAGGGAAAAAGACTTAATCATTAACCTCTCACACAGACACTTGACTACAACAGAACACGAGGTTCTATGGAAAGGCCTCGGTTTTGTCCCCACACCTAGAACAGACCATTTTAGAGACCACTGCGAAATCCACAATCTCTTTCGCAAAGTTAGACTTAATGCTTTCTTTCTTGACAAACCTAGACTAGAAAACAAGGACACAGGACTGCGGAATCCTTCTACCTTTACCCCTAATAGTAGTATGGTACCTAATGAGGTCCTCACCTTTGAGCAGGCTGTGCTCAAGGAACTTAAAGACATCAATCAAAATGTGCCCTTTAATAATCTATCTAAGGTGGAATGGGCAGCCGTCAAGTCTTTAGCTGATGACCCTACTGTTACCATCAAACAGGCAGATAAGGGGGTGCTACTGTAATAATGTCTACTGTTGACTATAACACTGAGTGTTTACGTCAACTTAATAATGAACGGTACTACACCCTTATCACTGAGAATCCTACTAAAAGACTATCCACCATAATATCGACGATGGTTTTTACTGCAGAGATAGAGGGGTGGATTTCAAAAATGAGTCTGAATTTTTGATAACAAAAATCCGAAAACACCATACTTTTACATCCTCCCTAAGGTGCACAAGGGCATCAGCCCGGTACCTGGTAGGCCTATTGTATCAGGAATAGGATCTCTGCTGGAACCTCTGTCTAAATTTTGCGATTATTTTTTACAACCACTAGTGAAACAGACTCCAGCATTTTTACTGGACACTACATCAGTACTGCAACTTATCGATGACTGCCCCAACCAAAATGAAATTGATTTCATAATGACCCTAGATGTGGAAGCACTATATACCAACATACCCCAACGCGCCACACTAGAGGTCATTGAGGATGTACTGAGTTCATCTGACTGGACATCGCCCACACCAATACCATTTGTGATAGAATGTGCTACCCTGGCATTGACAGAAAATTTCTTTGAATATAACCAAAGCCTGTACCACCAAATACAAGGCACTTCCATGGGTAGCACATTCGCTCCTAGTGTGGCCTGTCTTTATGTGGCAGCTTTTGAGTCTAGATTTATTTTGCACCACAGCAACCCCTATGTTAACAACTTGGTTGTGTGGAAAAGATACATCGACGATGTACTGGTTTTTTGGAAAGGGGATATGAATAGCTGTGAGCAATTCTGTCAATGGATTAATACCTTGAACCCCTATCTGAAATTCACACATAATATCTCCAATTCAACAGTGCCCTTCTTAGACCTGAATATAAATCTTTCGTCAGGCACCTTAACTACTACTTTACACAAGAAACCTACTGACTGTAATAGCCTTTTACTTTTTAGTAGTCACCACCCAAGGGCTTTAATGAACAACCTCCCATTTGGCCAATTTCTTCGGATTAGGAGGAATTGTACGTCAGTAGATGACTATAAATCAGAGGCTGTTAAATTAGCGTTAGACTTACGCAAAAGAGAGTACCCACAACGCTCTGTGTCTGTGGCCATGAAAAGAGCAAGAAATAACAATAGAGAGGCCTTGTTGGAAAAGAAAGAAAAATTCCAACAGATGTAATAACATGTGTTACGTCCTACACCCCAGCGTCTACACAGATTAGAAATGCCATACGCAAACATTGGGGGATTTTGAATACAGGTAATCTCACACTACCAACCCCGAGATTTGCATTCAAAAGAACGAGCAATTTGAAGGACCTATTAGTACATACAAGACCCAAGCCCAAGACTAATCCAACTCAGAGAAACCTATGGGATTTACCTCCTGTCGTGGGTCATTACCCCTGTGGGTCTTGTTCAGTGTGCCCCCAGACAAAACAAACTAAAGAGATATTCTTGAATGATAATTTCACTTGGCACATGAGGAGACACACTAACTGTAACACAGCGAACTGTATTTATCTGTTGTCCTGCCCGTGTGGCCTTCGATATGTGGGAATGACAACTAGACCTGTCAAAACCCGGATTACTGAGCACAAAAGTAACATCAGGTGTCGTAAAACCACCACACGACTGTACACCCATTTCTTTAGCGCCAACCACTCATGTGAAACTCTGAGGTGGGTGGTGTTGGAGGCTCATACTGTGATCAACCCCTCGACCCTGTTTAAAATTGAACAACGCTGGGTACATCGATTGTGTTCTGACAAAAATGGCTTGAACGAAGATATTCCTTGGAGCGCCATTAATAACGCTTAAATTTGATTATCACAACTGTTACGATATTTTGTCTCCGTACCATTTCGTAATTACTAGTAGGGAAGTGATTTATCACTCCTCAACGTCACCAATTGATGGCGCTTCTAGTTCTGCGACGACCACCATTCCTGTAAACCAGCTGGAATGTACTATTTTCCATATTGCAGCGTTTCTTCATTTTTTACACCTTTCCAAAATGGCGCAGAATTTGGAGTTAAGAATTTTTATTCACCCAAGATGGCTGCCAGTAATACCTTTCACACGAGGGTGTCTTACATTCTAGTGACCACGCCACGAGCGTGACGCCGCCCAGACGCACCCATTCAGTCAAGTTATCTGCAGCAAGAACCGTGCTGACAGTATTCTTCCGGGTTCGGCAGTCTGGGCTAGGTTTTCCGCCGAGTGGGCGCGAGTCTCTGTAAGTAACCATCCCTTGTCGTTACGGAACCGTTGACCAAGGTAAGACCCACCAACGCCAGATAGCAAGCAAACTTGTGGTCATCTCGCCACCCCTAACAGGTTTATATTGTCAAGGTATTAGTGATTGCCTAGTCTCTTTGCACCATTGGGCTTTCACCTGCCAATTCTGGGAGGGACGCGGTGGTGAGTTTAGGCTAAACGGGATACCTCCTACATTGGAGGATACCCCACCGCCACCTCCGCACCTGCTACCATACCCGACTGGGTGCATAATGAGTTCTTGTAGGCAATTCACCTTGACTATGAATAATCTGTGGGGTGATACACCGCTTGTATGACTATTGAACGCTGGGTCTTTCAGGGTCTACTATGCCTGTCTTTCTCACACGCTAAAAATGTCTCAATTACAATGAGCTTCTCTACATTCCTGCATTTAGGAAACCACGCGTTGATTAAACGCGCTCATTTTACTGCCGATGACCGATGTGGCCATTTCTACTTATTTATTAGGTGAGTGGCCTTAATGTGAGTCCCTGCGCCATTTTCCTTGACAGCTATTCCTATTTTATCTCTGCTGCTATTTCAATTTTCAATTGTTTTTACCTGGAATGATTCGAGTTCACTGTATGACTCACACGACCTTTGGGGCTAACTAGATCGCATGTGGTCAGAGCCTATCATAATCAACAGCACTGGAATTGACACTAATTGTGCTCATGTTTTGTTAAATAAGTGACCGGCTGTTTTCACAATGTTTTTCTTTTCTAGATTGGCTACAGCACCTACGGACCTTCAGCCGATGGTGCTTGTGAACGGGTAATTTTGAGGTTATTACACCACCATACCCTACATCAGTGTAGATCCTGTACCACTGTTTTAAAATTTTCTATTTATCCCTTGGTCCTGAAGAATTGCCGCTTGATCCCATTACGGGACTGATAGGCAAGAAACATGTTGACCTGACGACCTGACTATTGCCACTAACTGCAACATTACTGTAGCTAGCCGCGATACACCTTTTTAATCAGGGTAGGAGGCAGGATTATTAAAGAAGAGGCCCTGACCACCGTCCCCTGTTTTATGCACCTTCTTCACTTGTTACACCTCTACACTTTAGAGCCCCTCACACACACGCACCATACGGCAAGGATAAAAAGATCTCCGCCAAAGAGCCCCCACTGAGGGTGCCCGTCGGGTATTGCACCGCCGACCCGACGAGGAGCATGCCCAATGATGAAGCATGACACCCAGCAGGCTGGGTGTGTGAGGGCACTTTATCCGAAAGGAGGAATTCCCCGTCCCCTTTCTGGTTAAACTAAACTTTTCGTAGCCTCTCTCTGCCGGTTACTTACACTAACTTTTTCAGGAACTGCATACTACTTCTTTGGTTTATGATAGTTGGGCATGTATGCTGGACCTTTTGATAAACGCCCATTTTCCCTTGTGTCTCCCTTTTTGTCAATAGTATTAGCACGGTCTTTTGACCGCGAGACTTTAGGATACCGGGCACACTAACCTTGTGTCCTGGACCGATACATCTTTGTTCACCATGGAGGAAACTCAGGGTTTGAGTTTCGGTGAGGAGATAGCAGCAGAAATTTTGAAAACACCTTCAATCTTGGGAACTGAAGGCAATTCAGCATCAGGAAGCCAATCGGAGGATTGGGCTTCCCTTAGTGCGCTCAAAAAGAATGGCTTAAAACCACTCTCCACGGGGCTATAATGACAGAATACCTCAGGGCTAATATTGCCCCCAACGGCCTGATTGTGAATAATTTTCCCCGTCTCTTTCTTGACGATCCTGTGTTTAAGAAAGAATGGTCCCTGGTCTCTTGGAAGTGTACCAGGGATCTTCTTATCTTGATCATCAATACAGCTAAGAGAATAGCTGACGCTTTGTTAGCTCGTATCCAAATAGCTGAAGGTAGTCTTAAATCGGCTATCCAAAACACAGCGTTTAAATGCAAGCTATTAGAAATAAATCAAGAAATAAGTGACAACAGAGAGTTTCTGATGAAACAAAAGATCAGCAAACTACAGAAGGATATTAATCGGTTTGATAAGGAAAAAGTTTACCCCTATTTAAAGGTGGATTTCACTCCTAACAAAACCAGCTACTCCTCAGATGAAAGTGGTACTGAAACAAGGAGGGGTTCCTCATCGTCCAATAGTGATTCCAGTACAGGGAGCTGGGGCGGCACACCTAACAGACGTACACGCCCTAACTATTATGGATACCCAGTGCCACCCTTTCAAGGCCATCCTGCCTGGAATTACCCGGGGTTTCACGTAGGTCCACAAGGATACCCCCAAGGCCCACCTCCGTTCTTCCCTGTTGATAACCAGTCTTTTTAGGAAGAGGCTGGGGCAGAGGAAGAGGGCGGCGAAGAAGCAACAACAAACAGGTACATTGGCAGGACCAACCCCCGAAGAATCCAGAGACAAGGAGTGTGTCGAGAGGGAAAAAGACTTAATCATTAACCTCTCACACAGACACTTGACTACAACAGAACACGAGGTTCTATGGAAAGGCCTCGGTTTTGTCCCCACACCTAGAACAGACCATTTTAGAGACCACTGCGAAATCCACAATCTCTTTCGCAAAGTTAGACTTAATGCTTTCTTTCTTGACAAACCTAGACTAGAAAACAAGGACACAGGACTGCGGAATCCTTCTACCTTTACCCCTAATAGTAGTATGGTACCTAATGAGGTCCTCACCTTTGAGCAGGCTGTGCTCAAGGAACTTAAAGACATCAATCAAAATGTGCCCTTTAATAATCTATCTAAGGTGGAATGGGCAGCCGTCAAGTCTTTAGCTGATGACCCTACTGTTACCATCAAACAGGCAGATAAGGGGGTGCTACTGTAATAATGTCTACTGTTGACTATAACACTGAGTGTTTACGTCAACTTAATAATGAACGGTACTACACCCTTATCACTGAGAATCCTACTAAAAGACTATCCACCATAATATCGACGATGGTTTTTACTGCAGAGATAGAGGGGTGGATTTCAAAAATGAGTCTGAATTTTTGATAACAAAAAATCCGAAAACACCATACTTTTACATCCTCCCTAAGGTGCACAAGGGCATCAGCCCGGTACCTGGTAGGCCTATTGTATCAGGAATAGGATCTCTGCTGGAACCTCTGTCTAAATTTTGCGATTATTTTTTACAACCACTAGTGAAACAGACTCCAGCATTTTTACTGGACACTACATCAGTACTGCAACTTATCGATGACTGCCCCAACCAAAATGAAATTGATTTCATAATGACCCTAGATGTGGAAGCACTATATACCAACATACCCCAACGCGCCACACTAGAGGTCATTGAGGATGTACTGAGTTCATCTGACTGGACATCGCCCACACCAATACCATTTGTGATAGAATGTGCTACCCTGGCATTGACAGAAAATTTCTTTGAATATAACCAAAGCCTGTACCACCAAATACAAGGCACTTCCATGGGTAGCACATTCGCTCCTAGTGTGGCCTGTCTTTATGTGGCAGCTTTTGAGTCTAGATTTATTTTGCACCACAGCAACCCCTATGTTAACAACTTGGTTGTGTGGAAAAGATACATCGACGATGTACTGGTTTTTTGGAAAGGGGATATGAATAGCTGTGAGCAATTCTGTCAATGGATTAATACCTTGAACCCCTATCTGAAATTCACACATAATATCTCCAATTCAACAGTGCCCTTCTTAGACCTGAATATAAATCTTTCGTCAGGCACCTTAACTACTACTTTACACAAGAAACCTACTGACTGTAATAGCCTTTTACTTTTTAGTAGTCACCACCCAAGGGCTTTAATGAACAACCTCCCATTTGGCCAATTTCTTCGGATTAGGAGGAATTGTACGTCAGTAGATGACTATAAATCAGAGGCTGTTAAATTAGCGTTAGACTTACGCAAAAGAGAGTACCCACAACGCTCTGTGTCTGTGGCCATGAAAAGAGCAAGAAATAACAATAGAGAGGCCTTGTTGGAAAAGAAAGAAAAATTCCAACAGATGTAATAACATGTGTTACGTCCTACACCCCAGCGTCTACACAGATTAGAAATGCCATACGCAAACATTGGGGGATTTTGAATACAGGTAATCTCACACTACCAACCCCGAGATTTGCATTCAAAAGAACGAGCAATTTGAAGGACCTATTAGTACATACAAGACCCAAGCCCAAGACTAATCCAACTCAGAGAAACCTATGGGATTTACCTCCTGTCGTGGGTCATTACCCCTGTGGGTCTTGTTCAGTGTGCCCCCAGACAAAACAAACTAAAGAGATATTCTTGAATGATAATTTCACTTGGCACATGAGGAGACACACTAACTGTAACACAGCGAACTGTATTTATCTGTTGTCCTGCCCGTGTGGCCTTCGATATGTGGGAATGACAACTAGACCTGTCAAAACCCGGATTACTGAGCACAAAAGTAACATCAGGTGTCGTAAAACCACCACACGACTGTACACCCATTTCTTTAGCGCCAACCACTCATGTGAAACTCTGAGGTGGGTGGTGTTGGAGGCTCATACTGTGATCAACCCCTCGACCCTGTTTAAAATTGAACAACGCTGGGTACATCGATTGTGTTCTGACAAAAATGGCTTGAACGAAGATATTCCTTGGAGCGCCATTAATAACGCTTAAATTTGATTGTCACAACTGTTACGATATTTTGTCTCCGTACCATTTCGTAATTACTAGTAGGGAAGTGATTTATCACTCCTCAACGTCACCAATTGATGGCGCTTCTAGTTCTGCGATGACCACCATTCCTGTAAACCAGCTGGAATGTACTATTTTCCATATTGCAGCGTTTCTTCATTTTTTTACACCTTTCCAAAATGGCGCAGAATTTGGAGTTAAGAATTTTTATTCACCCAAGATGGCTGCCAGTAATACCTTTCACACGAGGGTGTCTTACATTCTAGTGACCACGCCACGAGCGTGACGCCGCCCAGACGCACCCATTCAGTCAAGTTATCTGCAGCAAGAACCGTGCTGACAGTATTCTTCCGGGTTCGGCAGTCTGGGCTAGGTTTTCCGCCGAGTGGGCGCGAGTCTCTGTAAGTAACCATCCCTTGTCGTTACGGAACCGTTGACCAAGGTAAGACCCACCAACGCCAGATAGCAAGCAAACTTGTGGTCATCTCGCCACCCCTAACAGGTTTATATTGTCAAGGTATTAGTGATTGCCTAGTCTCTTTGCACCATTGGGCTTTCACCTGCCAATTCTGGGAGGGACGCGGTGGTGAGTTTAGGCTAAACGGGATACCTCCTACATTGGAGGATACCCCACCGCCACCTCCGCACCTGCTACCATACCCGACTGGGTGCATAATGAGTTCTTGTAGGCAATTCACCTTGACTATGAATAATCTGTGGGGTGATACACCGCTTGTATGACTATTGAACGCTGGGTCTTTCAGGGTCTACTATGCCTGTCTTTCTCACACGCTTAAAATGTCTCAATTACAATGAGCTTCTCTACATTCCTGCATTTAGGAAACCACGCGTTGATTAAACGCGCTCATTTTACTGCCGAT
Organism: Calotriton arnoldi; assembly: GCA_963921515.1. Taxonomy (NCBI): domain Eukaryota; kingdom Metazoa; phylum Chordata; class Amphibia; order Caudata; family Salamandridae; genus Calotriton; species Calotriton arnoldi. Next base: position 66,842 of record CAWUFW010020568.1, on the reverse strand, counting down.
GACCGATGTGGCCATTTCTACTTATTTATTAGGTGAGTGGCCTTAATGTGAGTCCCTGCGCCATTTTCCTTGACAGCTATTCCTATTTTATCTCTGCTGCTATTTCAATTTTCAATTGTTTTTACCTGGAATGATTCGAGTTCACTGTATGACTCACACGACCTTTGGGGCTAACTAGATCGCATGTGGTCAGAGCCTATCATAATCAACAGCACTGGAATTGACACTAATTGTGCTCATGTTTTGTTAAATAAGTGACCGGCTGTTTTCACAATGTTTTTCTTTTCTAGATTGGCTACAGCACCTACGGACCTTCAGCCGATGGTGCTTGTGAACGGGTAATTTTGAGGTTATTACACCACCATACCCTACATCAGTGTAGATCCTGTACCACTGTTTTAAAATTTTCTATTTATCCCTTGGTCCTGAAGAATTGCCGCTTGATCCCATTACGGGACTGATAGGCAAGAAACATGTTGACCTGACGACCTGACTATTGCCACTAACTGCAACATTACTGTAGCTAGCCGCGATACACCTTTTTAATCAGGGTAGGAGGCAGGATTATTAAAGAAGAGGCCCTGACCACCGTCCCCTGTTTTATGCACCTTCTTCACTTGTTACACCTCTACACTTTAGAGCCCCTCACACACACGCACCATACGGCAAGGATAAAAAGATCTCCGCCAAAGAGCCCCCACTGAGGGTGCCCGTCGGGTATTGCACCGCCGACCCGACGAGGAGCATGCCCAATGATGAAGCATGACACCCAGCAGGCTGGGTGTGTGAGGGCACTTTATCCGAAAGGAGGAATTCCCCGTCCCCTTTCTGGTTAAACTAAACTTTCCGTAGCCTCTCTCTGCCGGTTACTTACACTAACTTTTTCAGGAACTGCATACTACTTCTTTGGTTTATGATAGTTGGGCATGTATGCTGGACCTTTTGATAAACGCCCATTTTCCCTTGTGTCTCCCTTTTTGTCAATAGTATTAGCACGGTCTTTTGACCGCGAGACTTTAGGATACCGGGCACACTAACCTTGTGTCCTGGACCGATACATCTTTGTTCACCATGGAGGAAACTCAGGGTTTGAGTTTCGGTGAGGAGATAGCAGCAGAAATTTTGAAAACACCTTCAATCTTGGGAACTGAAGGCAATTCAGCATCAGGAAGCCAATCGGAGGATTGGGCTTCCCTTAGTGCGCTCAAAAAGAATGGCTTAAAACCACTCTCCACGGGGCTATAATGACAGAATACCTCAGGGCTAATATTGCCCCCAACGGCCTGATTGTGAATAATTTTCCCCGTCTCTTTCTTGACGATCCTGTGTTTAAGAAAGAATGGTCCCTGGTCTCTTGGAAGTGTACCAGGGATCTTCTTATCTTGATCATCAATACAGCTAAGAGAATAGCTGACACTTTGTTAGCTCGTATCCAAATAGCTGAAGGTAGTCTTAAATCGGCTATCCAAAACACAGCGTTTAAATGCAAGCTATTAGAAATAAATCAAGAAATAAGTGACAACAGAGAGTTTCTGATGAAACAAAAGATCAGCAAACTACAGAAGGATATTAATCGGTTTGATAAGGAAAAAGTTTACCCCTATTTAAAGGTGGATTTCACTCCTAACAAAACCAGCTACTCCTCAGATGAAAGTGGTACTGAAACAAGGAGGGGTTCCTCATCGTCCAATAGTGATTCCAGTACAGGGAGCTGGGGCGGCACACCTAACAGACGTACACGCCCTAACTATTATGGATACCCAGTGCCACCCTTTCAAGGCCATCCTGCCTGGAATTACCCGGGGTTTCACGTAGGTCCACAAGGATACCCCCAAGGCCCACCTCCGTTCTTCCCTGTTGATAACCAGTCTTTTTTAGGAAGAGGCTGGGGCAGAGGAAGAGGGCGGCGAAGAAGCAACAACAAACAGGTACATTGGCAGGACCAACCCCCGAAGAATCCAGAGACAAGGAGTGTGTCGAGAGGGAAAAAGACTTAATCATTAACCTCTCACACAGACACTTGACTACAACAGAACACGAGGTTCTATGGAAAGGCCTCGGTTTTGTCCCCACACCTAGAACAGACCATTTTAGAGACCACTGCGAAATCCACAATCTCTTTCGCAAAGTTAGACTTAATGCTTTCTTTCTTGACAAACCTAGACTAGAAAACAAGGACACAGGACTGCGGAATCCTTCTACCTTTACCCCTAATAGTAGTATGGTACCTAATGAGGTCCTCACCTTTGAGCAGGCTGTGCTCAAGGAACTTAAAGACATCAATCAAAATGTGCCCTTTAATAATCTATCTAAGGTGGAATGGGCAGCCGTCAAGTCTTTAGCTGATGACCCTACTGTTACCATCAAACAGGCAGATAAGGGGGTGCTACTGTAATAATGTCTACTGTTGACTATAACACTGAGTGTTTACGTCAACTTAATAATGAACGGTACTACACCCTTATCACTGAGAATCCTACTAAAAGACTATCCACCATAATATCGACGATGGTTTTTACTGCAGAGATAGAGGGGTGGATTTCAAAAAATGAGTCTGAATTTTTGATAACAAAAAATCCGAAAACACCATACTTTTACATCCTCCCTAAGGTGCACAAGGGCATCAGCCCGGTACCTGGTAGGCCTATTGTATCAGGAATAGGATCTCTGCTGGAACCTCTGTCTAAATTTTGCGATTATTTTTTACAACCACTAGTGAAACAGACTCCAGCATTTTTACTGGACACTACATCAGTACTGCAACTTATCGATGACTGCCCCAACCAAAATGAAATTGATTTCATAATGACCCTAGATGTGGAAGCACTATATACCAACATACCCCAACGCGCCACACTAGAGGTCATTGAGGATGTACTGAGTTCATCTGACTGGACATCGCCCACACCAATACCATTTGTGATAGAATGTGCTACCCTGGCATTGACAGAAAATTTCTTTGAATATAACCAAAGCCTGTACCACCAAATACAAGGCACTTCCATGGGTAGCACATTCGCTCCTAGTGTGGCCTGTCTTTATGTGGCAGCTTTTGAGTCTAGATTTATTTTGCACCACAGCAACCCCTATGTTAACAACTTGGTTGTGTGGAAAAGATACATCGACGATGTACTGGTTTTTTGGAAAGGGGATATGAATAGCTGTGAGCAATTCTGTCAATGGATTAATACCTTGAACCCCTATCTGAAATTCACACATAATATCTCCAATTCAACAGTGCCCTTCTTAGACCTGAATATAAATCTTTCGTCAGGCACCTTAACTACTACTTTACACAAGAAACCTACTGACTGTAATAGCCTTTTACTTTTTAGTAGTCACCACCCAAGGGCTTTAATGAACAACCTCCCATTTGGCCAATTTCTTCGGATTAGGAGGAATTGTACGTCAGTAGATGACTATAAATCAGAGGCTGTTAAATTAGCGTTAGACTTACGCAAAAGAGAGTACCCACAACGCTCTGTGTCTGTGGCCATGAAAAGAGCAAGAAATAACAATAGAGAGGCCTTGTTGGAAAAGAAAGAAAAATTCCAACAGATGTAATAACATGTGTTACGTCCTACACCCCAGCGTCTACACAGATTAGAAATGCCATACGCAAACATTGGGGGATTTTGAATACAGGTAATCTCACACTACCAACCCCGAGATTTGCATTCAAAAGAACGAGCAATTTGAAGGACCTATTAGTACATACAAGACCCAAGCCCAAGACTAATCCAACTCAGAGAAACCTATGGGATTTACCTCCTGTCGTGGGTCATTACCCCTGTGGGTCTTGTTCAGTGTGCCCCCAGACAAAACAAACTAAAGAGATATTCTTGAATGATAATTTCACTTGGCACATGAGGAGACACACTAACTGTAACACAGCGAACTGTATTTATCTGTTGTCCTGCCCGTGTGGCCTTCGATATGTGGGAATGACAACTAGACCTGTCAAAACCCGGATTACTGAGCACAAAAGTAACATCAGGTGTCGTAAAACCACCACACGACTGTACACCCATTTCTTTAGCGCCAACCACTCATGTGAAACTCTGAGGTGGGTGGTGTTGGAGGCTCATACTGTGATCAACCCCTCGACCCTGTTTAAAATTGAACAACGCTGGGTACATCGATTGTGTTCTGACAAAAATGGCTTGAACGAAGATATTCCTTGGAGCGCCATTAATAACGCTTAAATTTGATTGTCACAACTGTTACGATATTTTGTCTCCGTACCATTTCGTAATTACTAGTAGGGAAGTGATTTATCACTCCTCAACGTCACCAATTGATGGCGCTTCTAGTTCTGCGATGACCACCATTCCTGTAAACCAGCTGGAATGTACTATTTTCCATATTGCAGCGTTTCTTCATTTTTTACACCTTTCAAAAATGGCGCAGAATTTGGAGTTAAGAATTTTTATTCACCCAAGATGGCTGCCAGTAATACCTTTCACACGAGGGTGTCTTACATTCTAGTGACCACGCCACGAGCATGACGCCGCCCAGACGCACCCATTCAGTCAAGTTATCTGCAGCAAGAACCGTGCTGACAGTATTCTTCCGGGTTCGGCAGTCTGGGCTAGGTTTTCCGCCGAGTGGGCGCGAGTCTCTGTAAGTAACCATCCCTTGTCGTTACGGAACCGTTGACCAAGGTAAGACCCACCAACGCCAGATAGCAAGCAAACTTGTGGTCATCTCGCCACCCCTAACAGGTTTATATTGTCAAGGTATTAGTGATTGCCTAGTCTCTTTGCACCATTGGGCTTTCACCTGCCAATTCTGGGAGGGACACGGTGGTGAGTTTAGGCTAAACGGGATACCTCCTACATTGGAGGATACCCCACCGCCACCTCCGCACCTGCTACCATACCCGACTGGGTGCATAATGAGTTCTTGTAGGCAATTCACCTTGACTATGAATAATCTGTGGGGTGATACACCGCTTGTATGACTATTGAACGCTGGGTCTTTCAGGGTCTACTATGCCTGTCTTTCTCACACGCTAAAAATGTCTCAATTACAATGAGCTTCTCTACATTCCTGCATTTAGGAAACCACGCGTTGATTAAACGCGCTCATTTTACTGCCGATGACCGATGTGGCCATTTCTACTTATTTATTAGGTGAGTGGCCTTAATGTGAGTCCCTGCGCCATTTTCCTTGACAGCTATTCCTATTTTATCTCTGCTGCTATTTCAATTTTCAATTGTTTTTACCTGGAATGATTCGAGTTCACTGTATGACTCACACGACCTTTGGGGCTAACTAGATCGCATGTGGTCAGAGCCTATCATAATCAACAGCACTGGAATTGACACTAATTGTGCTCATGTTTTGTTAAATAAGTGACCGGCTGTTTTCACAATGTTTTTCTTTTCTAGATTGGCTACAGCACCTACGGACCTTCAGCCGATGGTGCTTGTGAACGGGTAATTTTGAGGTTATTACACCACCATACCCTACATCAGTGTAGATCCTGTACCACTGTTTTAAAATGTTCTATTTATCCCTTGGTCCTGAAGAATTGCCGCTTGATCCCATTACGGGACTGATAGGCAAGAAACATGTTGACCTGACGACCTGACTATTGCCACTAACTGCAACATTACTGTAGCTAGCCGCGATACACCTTTTTAATCAGGGTAGGAGGCAGGATTATTAAAGAAGAGGCCCTGACCACCGTCCCCTGTTTTATGCACCTTCTTCACTTGTTACACCTCTACACTTTAGAGCCCCTCACACACACGCACCATACGGCAAGGATAAAAAGATCTCCGCCAAAGAGCCCCCACTGAGGGTGCCCGTCGGGTATTGCACCGCCGACCCGACGAGGAGCATGCCCAATGATGAAGCATGACACCCAGCAGGCTGGGTGTGTGAGGGCACTTTATCCGAAAGGAGGAATTCCCCGTCCCCTTTCTGGTTAAACTAAACTTTTCGTAGCCTCTCTCTGCCGGTTACTTACACTAACTTTTTCAGGAACTGCATACTACTTCTTTGGTTTATGATAGTTGGGCATGTATGCTGGACCTTTTGATAAACGCCCATTTTCCCTTGTGTCTCCCTTTTTGTCAATAATATGGCCTACACATCTAGGAATATGCATGAGTCATCTTTATTCAGTTTTGTCATCCTGCAAAAGAACAGCACCTTTTTAAGCCAATGAGACACAAGCTCGATTGAAATTATTACTTAATGTAAGCAAACATGCTCTTAAATCTCTTTGCCTTTGTGTACAAGAAAATGTAATACAATAATAATCATGCTGCCCCCAAAACAATGCCTATATAGGCACATTATGAAGAAACGATGACAAACCTTTGACATTGTCACCACTCTACATCAACAGTTAAGATTAAATTAATATTTCAGATACTCCTCAGACAAGGAAACTTACAGAGTACTATGCCTAACACATTAAACAAACCTTGAGTTACAACATTCTAAATTGACAGGTTGTCATTACTGCGGTAAATCTAAAGCACACACTGTTTTTTTCAGACTGTCTATTTGGGTCCATGTGGGTCGGTATAAGTAGTTGTTGTAAAATTATTCTGATCAAGGTCTTGCAAGACTGTTTCAAACCTGAGTTTCCACACATTGAAAAACAAATTGGGTCTTAGTACTGAAAATATTGAAGTCAAAAACATTGCAAACTAAGTTTCTCTGATTGACAGTTTAGATTTTGCGTTTTTTGTAGCAAAATACTCTCAAGTGACATTAGTAAAGTCATCACTATCTCTCTTTGAAAAACCCTTAATTTCAAATTACAGTTTCTTTGGTTTTAGAGGAAAAGTTAATGTATGTGAAAAGGGGCAGTGTAGGAAAGGGCCCCTTTTTGCTTGTTTAACTCTCACTTTTTGCCTGACATCTGATGCAACCTGACTTGATGTGCCCTGGGTCCCTGCCAATCAGGTTCCCAGGGCCTATGTTCTTTCCTAAGACTCTACCTTTATACCCACAATTGGCACATCGCTGGCCATAAGTAAGCCCCTTGTAACCAAGGAAGGCCTCTAAGGGCTGCAGCACCTATAGTGCCTCCCTTAGAGGCCCTGATCCTTAACACCCACACACTGCCATTGCAGGCTGTGTGTTTTAGTGCAGAGAAAAGTGAAGAGTCGACATGGCACACATCCCTGTGTGCCATGCCTGTAACCCACTGCCTGAGGCCTAGGGAAGTCACCCCTCTAGCAGGGTGCAGTAGCCCTAAGATGAAGGTACAGTGGCATGAGCCCTGTACAAATACAGTGTCGAAGCCCATTCTTAGACATTGTAAGTGTAGTAAAGCCATAAAGAGTATATGGTCTGGGAGTTAGTCATTACAAATCGCACAGCTCCATAATGGCTTTCAAAAAACTGGGAAGTTTGGTAGCAAACTTCTTAGCACATTTAACCCACACTGAGGCCAGTGTTGGATTTAATGTAAAATACACTCAGAGGGTATCTTAGAGATGCCCCATGAAAGTCGACCAGCCCTGGTATGGTTCCTGAATGGCTGCCTGCCATTTACCACCACCAGACAGGTATCTGGACCCCTGGGTAGAGAGCCTCCACTCTCTGGGTCCAGAAACAAAGCCCATCCTGGGCTAAGGTAACATGCCTCCTCCCCCAGGATGGGTCCACGAAAAGGGACGCTTCAAAGGCCTGCCCTCTTTGGAAGCTGTCCTTGCCTTTTGCTGCCCCAGCAGCTGACTCCCACCGGTTCTGGCCCCAACTTTGGGTGGGTGAATCAGCGGGGACACCAAGCTAGGAAGAGAGGTGTGCCCACCTTTGCCAACCCCACCCCTCAGGTGGGGGAGGCGAGGTGAAGCATCTCAGTCCCCTCCATCTTGAAGATGGGGGACTCAGCCAATTAGGGAGAAGCTGATGCCCCCTCCCACTGGAGGGTGGCATAATAGGGGGTGTACCCACCCTAGGGAAGGGACCCATTGGTCCCGACCTGCACACCCCTTTAACACCCCTAAATTTAGTATTTAGGGGTAACCCTGAACCTTGCCTCCTCAGATTCGAGGAAGAAAGAAGAAGGACCAAAGACCCGTGCTGACCCAGGAAGAAGAGGACACCTACTGCTTTGGCCCCAGCCCTACCGGCCTGTCCCGACTCCGACCCGCCTACAGCAAAGAAACCAGAGTGTCCAGCAGCCCCCCAGAGACCGGAGGACCTTCCCTGCACTCACCTTACAGACTCTGTCTCCCGTGAGCACCGGATTTGCTCAACAAAGACTCCAAGACTAGAGTGCGGATTCCAGCAACTCCGCGATTCTACATTCCTCTGCACCCGGCCGCCATGGCCCGAGTCTGAGTGGCCCAACACCACAAGGAGGTCTCCCCATTGATCCTGATCTGGGATCTGGTGACGCCCGACCTCCCACAAGCTCTGAGATGATGCCTGCAGCCTCAACCTGAAGGATCCCCCTCCCCTGACTGCGACCGAAGGCCGTAAGAAGATCCCGGCTGCGACCGAAGCGGTCTGAAGAACCCGACCGTGACTGAAAACGGCCTGAAGGATTGTTGCGAGCCACTCACCTGAACTCCAGGATGTTCCAATGGGGCGACATTATTCCCCAGATCCAGCTGAGACCTGACGTGGCAGCAATGAGTTGAAACACTGCTACATCGTAAGTTCCCAAGGGGAAAGGAGGTTGGGAGAGAGAGAGAAAGAGACAGAAATACCGGCTTCCAGTGATGTGACGTCTGGAGTATTAGACTCTGGGCTCAGGACATGATATAGCACTGTCTGATGTGCTGGACTCTGGGTTTCAAACAAGAAGTAATTCCGGAATTTCTGGACAGCATTAGACAATTCACATGCAGCAGCATGAGTGTCTGCAATAAGAGAATATCTAATTAACATACTGTGATGTCAAAAATTATTTGTGAACAACCAGCATTTATAACAGCATTACATACACTAAAACCTTTAGTTGACTCTTATATTGAGATATTTCAAGTTGTTTCTTTGCTGAATAAATTAGGGCTGTAGTATAAAAAGTAACCTCTGCCAAAGTATCTCAGGATCAATTCAAACATGTTAATGGTTTTCTTTTTTTTTTGCAGCTTTATATAGCGCAAATCGATCCGAAGGTTTTGGAACCCTGTAGATGAGCACCAGTTACAATACACAAGGTCACATTCATTTTTTGTAGACACAGGGAGATTAAGTGATTTGCCCAGATTCACAGGATGTTGAGCCAACGCCGAGACTCAAACCTATTCCCCAGCTCCTGAAAGTCGGCAGCTCTGGCAGTTACATCACATCCTCTCCACACAACTACATGTTGAAAAGTATGTTTTCTTGATTCCTCAGCCCTACAAAAAATTCAAGGGACAGTCTTCATGTGTGGTACATTTTGGGGATTGCATTTTCCTAATTTGACTAATAAGGTGCAAATACTTTTCATTTTGATACCTGACCAATGGCCAACATCCCTTTCCCTGCCCAGATGATTCTATTAGATTACCTGATTTAAGGAGAAAGAGAGATAGGACACACCATGTAGAGGTGTATGCACGCAAAAGCCTTCTGATGCAAATGGAACGCATAAACAATCATTAAGAATGTTCTAGATTTTTAAAATATAAACTTAGATTATGTTTTTAGATACCAGTTTGTTCCGTGTGATGTATTTTATGTTTATTTTTATCTAGTCATTTAGTAGTTTTTCATTTAACAATGAAAATATGGAGGATATAGATTTGGGGGCATATTATCAAGAACGGCGTTAAAATTATCGCCAGTTTAGCGGCAGAAAACTGCCGCTAAAGCAGTGATAATGGGCTTGATAATATGCCCTGGAGAATTCCAATAGAAGCCCATGTTCACACCAGAACATGGACTTCTATTGGAATTCTCAAGGGCATATTATCAAGCCCATTATCGCCGCTTTAGCTGCAGTTTTCTGCCGCTAAACCGGCGATAATTTTTAACGCCGTTCTTGATAATATGCCCCTTAGTGCTTTATTTAGATTCCGGCAGATGTAACACTCCATCACAAACGTGACAGATATCCTGTTCGCCGTATTACGATCTCCATAGGATATAATAGGATCGTAATACGGCGGACGGGATCTCCGTCACGTTTGTGAAGGAGTATTCCCCTCCGCCAAAATTTAGGCCTTTAGTCAGCGGCAGACAGTGATTAATTAATTAGGATTATATTCTATATCAGTGAGATAAGGAGATACGTATATTCATGTTTAAAATGAGTAGGCTGCGTTAATAAAACGTTTTGAAGCGAGCTAGCAAGTCTTGTATCAGTGGGAATGGCATTGCATATAGTGTGGGTATTTCCTGAGAAGGGGCATTGGATGATTTGTTTCTCTCTGAAATGCAGTGTTTTGAGAGGTTTTGCTTCTTAGGTACTTGTTTTAACGAGACAACCCTAGCTTTTGATTGATGTAAGGTGCGGGTGGGGCCGATAGAAGGCCTTTTATGTGAGAAAGGAAGTATTTTATGTAGAGAGGCCTTTAAAGAATAAGGGCCTAATTTAGAGTTTGGAGGGACATGAAAATCCTCCAATTGCTGGAGGAACTCTAAAAATGAAGTATAATCCACCGATGAATTTTCCCCAAAATACCACCCATACAGTGGAGGAAACTCAGCCGGTGGATTCTACTTCGTATATACAGTTTGCTCCAGAAATTAGAGCACTTTCTGTTCCCTCCAAAAGGAGTCTCTAAGCCATTTTAGAAAGTTAAAAGCATGGATGAATCCGTCAAATATTCTTGCTTGGGTGAAACCTGCCTTCAGAGATGTGGGTGGTTTTGAGACGAATGACATGTAAACAGGATAAAAATAATATTTAAGATATATTGGCCTATATTTGTTTTTATAGGCCTCTGGTTGTTATGCAAAGACAGAAGAGTACATTATTATTGTGCATTTCCACTCTTTATTCCATGTCAACTCATTCTTTGTATGAAGCAAAACAGCTAAACAAACATACTATGCTCACCAGATAATTCCTCCTATATTTCGGTATGTCTCCATTCAGCTCAGAGCCTAACAGCCAGATTAAGAGATGAGTGATAGTAGAAAATCGTACAATTTCTGAACTAAACGCCAAATCCAGTGGAGATTTCACTAGTGGGACCTCCAATCAAGGGGATAGTAGTGAGGAGGAAATTCAGTGGATTGATTTTTCCTCCTGGTTTAGCATGTTGAGGATTTCCCGTTACCTCCAACTATAAATGCCACGTGATTTTTCTGTTGTGTTCTATTTTGCAGTCAGGGGCTCCCACCAGCTTTGCTGACACACAAACTTGTACCAAACACAAAATGAACACATTTTTCTGAGGCCCTTGCTTTAAGTAACCTATTGATTCTCATGAAGTCATCCCAAAATGAGTGATAAATATCTTTGCTCACAAGTACTGGCCCAGACATTTTACCTGCACAAAGCAGGTGAAGTGCCCAAGCGAAAATCGGTCCGTCAAATGGGGAATGGCATGCGGGTGTTGGTGTGGTGGCACTGATTGCTATGTTATTCCCCATTCCATCTACAAAACTGCAGTGGGCAGGTAAAGCCAAAGGTAATAGCACATGAAATCTGCAGCACAGCTTACATCACTAATGTGCATTGTTACCAGCCACTTTAAATGAGGGCCTAAGCATCTAGGAATATGCATGAGTCATCTTTATTCAGTTTTGTCATCCTGCAAAAGAACAGCACCTTTTTAAGCCAATGAGACACAAGCTCGATTTAAAATATTACTTAATGTAAGCAAACATACTCTTAAATCTCTTTGCCTTGGTGTACAAGAAAATTTAATACAATAATAATCATGCTGCCCCCAAAACAATGCCTATATAGGCACATTATGAAGAAACGATGACAAACCTTTGACATTGTCACCACTCTACATCAACAGTTAAGATTAAATTAATATTTCAGATACTCCTCAGACAAGGAAACTTACAGAGTACTATGCCTAACACATTAAACAAACCTTGAGTTATAACACTCTAAATTGACAGGTTGTCATTAATGCGGTAAATCTGAAGCACACACTGTTTTTTTTCAGACTGTCTATTTGGGTCCATGTGGTTCGGTATAAGTAGTTGTTGTAATATTATTCTGATCAAGGTCTTGCAAGACTGTTTCAAACCTTAGTTTCCACACATCGAAAAACAAATTGGGTCTTAGTACTGAAAATATCGAAGTCAAAAACATTGCAAACTAAGTTTCTCTGATTGACAGTTTAGATTTTGCGTTTTTGTAGCAAAATACTCTCAAGTGACATTAGTAAAGTCATCACTATCTCTCTTTGAAAATCCCTTAATTTCAAATAAAATTTTCTTTGGTTTAAGAGGAAAAGTTAATGTATGTGAAAAGGGGCAGTGTAGGAAAGTGCCCCTTTTGCTTGTTTACCCCCACTTTTTGCCTGACATCTGATGCAACCTGACTTGATGTGCTCTGGGCCCCTGCCAATCAAGTTCCCAGGGCCTATGTTCTTTCCCAAGACTACCTTTATACCCACAATTGGCACATCGCTGGCCACAGGTAAGCCCCTTGTAACCAGGGAAGGCCTCTAAGGGCTGCAGCACCTATAGTGCCTCCCTTAGAGGCCCTGATCCTTAACACCCACGCACTGCCATTGCAGGCTGTGCGTTTTAGTGCAGAGAAAAGTGAAGAGTCGACATGGCACACATCCCTGTGTAAATCATGGGTGGTGAGATGCACACCATGTACTCCATGTATTATTAGTACTCCAAGTTTGCTTTGCTCTATTGTTTCCACATACTGTAGGCGTGCACGCTTGCTTTGCGCTCCGTCCAATTGCGCTGCAATTCAAACCAAACACGAAGGAACCACCTCTGATCACCCTTCAAGCTGCACAGCCACAACCACCATAAATGAATCCAATAAATCAAATGTCTATTTGTCTTTTCAATATTCTTCATTTTTTCACCATTACTTTTCAACTTCTTGCCTTTTGTTTTCTTCAATTTATTATGCTCATTTTCGTATGATGTACAAGATTTTTCATCAAAACACAGCAGAATTATATGTTTCCACATGCCACGATTTTATTTAAAATCACCCAATGCATTTCGGGGTAAACCCTTCCTCAGGGGTGTCGTGGCATGTGATTCAGCCTTTAAAAAAATGAAAACATTCTTCAATGTCTGCAATGCAATTTCATAACGTCCCGCAATTTTCCACGATGTGCTCCACACATCCCTCCATCGTCATGATGTGCCCATCCCTGTGTGCCATGCCTGCAACCCACTGCCTGAGGCCTAGGGAAGTCACCCCTCTAGCAGGGTGCACTAGCCCTAAGATGAAGGTACAGTGGCATGAGCCCTGTACAAATACAGTGTCGAAGCCCATTCTTAGACATTGTAAGTGTAGTAAAGCCATAAAGAGTATATGGTCTGGGAGTTAGTCATTACAAATACCACAGCTCCATAATGGCTTTACTAAAAACTGGGAAGTTTGGTAGCAAACTTCTCAGCACATTAAACCCACACTGAGGCCAGTGTTGGATTTAATGTAAAATGCACTCAGAGGGTATCTTAGAGATGCCCCATGAAAGTCGACCAGCCCTGGTATGGTTCCTGAATGGCTGCCTGCCAATTGCCACCACCAGACAGGTTTCTGGACCCCTGGGTAGAGAGCCTCCGCTCTCTGGGTCCAGAAACAAATCCCATCCTGGGCTAAGGTATCATGCCTCCTCCCCCAGGATGGGTCCACGAAAAGGGAAGCTTCAAAGGCCTGCCCCCTTTGGAAGCTGTCCCTGCCTTTTGCTGCCCCAGCAGCTGGCTCCCACCGGTTCTGGCCTCAACTTTGGGTGGGAGAATCAGCGGGAAAACCAAGCTAGGAAGAGAGGTGCACCCACCTTTGCCAACCCCACCCCTCAGGTGGGGGAGGCGAGGTGAAGCATCTCAGTCCCCTCCATCTTGAAGATGGGGAGACTCAGCCAATTAGGGAGAGGCTGGTGCCCCCTCCCACTGGAGGGTGGCATAATAGGAGGTGTACCCACCCTAGGGAAGGGACCCATTGGTCCCGACCTGCACACCCCTTTAACGCCCCTAAATTTAGTATTTATGGGGCAACCCTGAACCTTGCCTCCTCAGATTTGAGGAAGAAAGAAGAAGGACCAAAGACCTGTGCTGACCCAGGAAGAAGAGGACACCTACTGCTTTTGCCTCAGCCCTACCGACCTGTCCCGACTCCGACCCGCCTACAGCAAAGAAACCAGAGTGTCCAGCAGCCCCCCAGAGACTGGAGGACCTTCCCTGCACTCACCTTACAGACTCTGTCTCCCGTGAGCACCGGATTTGCTCAACAAAGACTCCAAGACTAGAGTGCGGATTCCAGCAACTCCGCGATTCTACACTACTATGCACCCGGCCGCCATGGCCCGAGTCTGAGTGGCCCAACACCACAAGGAGGTCTCCCCAGTGATCCTGATCTGGGATCTGGTGACCCCCGACCTCCCACAAGCTCTGAGATGATGCCTGAAGCCTCAACCTGAAGGATCCCCCTCCCCTGACTGCGAGCGAAGGCCGTAAGAAGATCTCGGCTGCGACCGAAGCGGTCTGAAGAACCCGACCATGACTGAAAGTGGCCTGAGGGATTGTTGCGAGCCACTCACCTGAACTCCAGGATGTTCCAATGGGGCGACTTTATTCCCCAGATCCAGCTGAGACCTGACGTGGCAGCAATGAGTTGAAACACTGCTACATCGTAAGTTCCCAAGGGGAAAGGGGTTGGAGAGAGAGAAAGAGACAGAAATACCGGCTTCCAGTGATGTGACGTCTGGAGTATTAGACTCTGGGCTCAGGACATGATATAGCACCGTCTGATGTGCTGGACTCTGGGTTTCAAACAAGAAGTCATTCCGGGATTTCTGGACAGCATTAGACAATTCACATGCAGCAGCATGAGTGTCTGCAATAAAGGAATATCTAATTAACATACTGTGATGTCAAGAATTATTCGTGAACAATCAGCATGTATAACAGCATTACATACACTAAAACCTTTAGTTGACTCTTATATTGAGATGTCTCTCTTTGGACTGCTTTATGTTCCTAAGAATAGAATGAATTATCACTTTTAGATAATAACTGTTATCCTGCTTATAACAGCTGCTTACTGTGAACAAACAACCAACAACTTATAAACATACTAAAACTGTTTCACAGATTGCTCCAGTGAAGACCATACTAGAACAGTTCTTGGAAGTGCGAGTCTCTAGTCATTTTTAAGAGAAATACGTCTTTCTCTACTCAATAATGATGCACTGCATAGAATCCTTTTGAATATTTTGTAGTTCGTCACAATTGTCTTAAAGCATTAATATGCCTGAACTTCAAAGTCTTTCCAGAAGGTGGTGCGGTTGCCTAGAATTGCTATTTACCCTGTCTTTTGCAGATTTCGGAAGAGCCAGAGTTCACCTTCCTGACATGCTCTTCTTTTCCAGGAACTACAGGGAATTCCAGAAATGCTGAAGAGAGCAGTCGAGGCTGGTCTGCAGGGGCCCAGGGGATCCAGAAGGAAGGACTGCTTAGCTGGAGTCAGGTGAGCAGAAGTCAGGAACAACGAAGCCAAGCAGTAACTAGAAGCACAGTGCAGCTGATCCAGCGCAATATTAGCCAACAGCATTCATACACCATATACTCACTTGGGCCCATACATTCACATTACACTAATACTTACGCTGGGTGTCAGATGTACTCTTTTATCAAAGTCCCTGCTACCAATTACCTTCTGATTGAAGAGTAATAACTTACCAATGGATCCTTTGCTAATTGGGAAGTTTAAAATGAGTGACATTCACTATAATACATAATCCTGAAATAATCACTGAGTCAGGAAGTTTTAAAATGTTTATCTAAAGTTTTAGCAGAGTAATTTACAGAAACATGGTACTTGATTGTAATACCCAAGAAAAAGCATAGAAATGATTTTGCTAATAAATGACAATGTTTAAGGAAATAAGAGAGGATAGAGACAGCAGCGCAACTAAAGGTTGCAGTATAGTTACCTAAATACGAGAACCAAGCCCCTTAGCCAAGGAGTTGGAAAAGATAGGACCCTGGAAGGATGAAGAGCAAAGACCTCCTTCAGGATCAGGACAGGACTGGTGACCTCTCTATAACGACACCTGCGCCGTTCCCCTCTCTGGCACTCGACTTCTCCTCGATTCTCCCGTCTAATGGACTCCGCCGCCCCCTCCTCAGGACCTCTTCCGGATAGGGATTCAGTCAGCAACCGATCAGCATGGCAGCCTGGAGCTCTTCTGTATGTTCTGAGAATCTGTGCTAACTAATTACTAATGCTATATTCTATTATACCCTTCTACGCCCATGTACCTCCCCTTAATGTTGCTAACATTATGGGACCACTACTTCTGATTGGACAGGGACAGGGGGTGGATTCTCGTACCATGTCAATTTTGGCCTAAATTGTGAAGCCTATTGTATTTAACTTCCCGCCCCTTCAAATGAATACATTCACTTTATTTCCCATCCGTCTCACGACAAATGTTATACATTTTACAGGAGAAGAGTAACATTTTGTCCGCCGGAAACATTGGGTACATCATCTTCGGCCAATAGGTCGTGGCCTTGGGAGACGTCCAAGTTGACTTCACTTGGCAGGCAGACAGGACACATGCGCAGAACCATCTGTCTCTCGAGTTTCAAGACACCAACCCAGGCCCAAATTTACGAATTACTAAAAGTGCAAGAAGAAAATATTAAAATCACAAATAAAATGTTTCACTGTATACCCACTTTCCCTACTCTATTCCCATTTAATTATAATACTATCCTGCATTAGTAGCTTTAAGAAAACGACAATTTAATAATGACATGAGAGCAAGCTTAAGCATGTGAAAACATTTAGCGGCCATTTTAGTGCACACTGCGCAGAAGCAGAAGTTTCCCACCAAGCAAAGAAAGACGTCACACCATGTGATCAGGTTGCGACATGCGCATTGAGTTTCCTGCGCTTTAGCGGCCATCTTGATTTATAGACAAGCGTTATTTATTAGTAAAACACATAGGCAAGCGTCTATCCCTTTTGTGTTCGTGAATGCAAATATTAGTATTGACAGTACAAGTTTAATAGATTAATACTATGAGGAGGATTGCATACAAGCAAGTTTCATTTTTGAAACCTTGCTCCATCAATCCCCTCTCTGATGGCGTTTCTGAGCCATCAAAAATACTACCCTCAATCAGATGCCAACTTCTAGCAAATCGTTTCATTCTCATTTTTACTTTTTCTATTCTTACAGTCTCCTTTTAATTTCTTGTATAAATCACTTCTCCATTCTTCTAGTTCGATCTCGTCTAGTTTTCTCTTCTTTCCTTTTCCTGTCACTTTATATGTTCCATTCTTTCTACAGCATTTGCACCATATTGTTATTGCTAAAATTATTATTGCTATCCCTGCTAAGGGTACTAATATTTGACCTATAAGTCCTTTTCCTACATTAGCAAACCAGGTTCCAATTGACGAGATACTATTTGTCAATCTTTCCCACACACTATCAACTTCCAGTGGTTTAAGTTCCTTCTCAAGTTTAGTTATATTCTGAATATACGTTCCAATTTCTGCACTCTTATCAGGAATATAAGTGCAACAATGTTTCGTCCTCAATAATTTACAGACTCCTCCTTCTTTTGCCAATAGAATGTCAAGAGCAAGTCTATTTTGCATCACCATAGATCTAATCGCAACCATCTCCGTATTAATCATTAGAAAACCTCCAGCAGTATCCGTTGATAAACGATCAACCACTGTAGACAATTTACATATTTTCCTTGAGTTCAGAATTATTCCCACTGAAGGTATCAATGCACCAAATATATCACCTACAATTTCTGAAAAACTAGCTCTTTTACTACGTATTAATTCATTATTGTTTTCATTGCTTCCAGTGTTTCTTTTTACGTGGTATATCTTTGGAAAAACTATTCCAAAATAACAACTTCCATACCACCGTGCAGGAAGCCTAAAGTAAGCCTTATTCCCGCATACATAATAAATTCCAGGAAAAACTGAATCTGTTCCTCCTTTGAGTCCCCAACCTCCAAGAATTAAAAAATTGTGTTCACATTCACTGGTACCGATGAAAACATTGTTATAGTCAGTCTTTAACCTATGTAGACAAATTTTCCCTTTCTTTACGAAATCCAGAGCCATAGCAGCTTGAGCTTTGCCAGGTGTGTAACTCCCTTCTTTTTCTGCCCAAGGTGGCTACTGAGCCTTATGCTCTGAAGCTTTCTTTTGAAAATCATGTCTTCTATCTTTTACTAAATTCAAAAATATCTTCTCTTCTTCTAATAAAGAACATGTTAGATTGTGTCTATGTGCATGTGTTATGTCTATCGATTTCATTGTTAAGAAAAACTCTCCCATAAACTGTGCGTCTTGACTACTAAGCACTGGGTTCATATTCTTGCGAATCGGAACTTCAGGAAATATCACATCTAAGTTTGAATAATAATACTGTAGTCTACCTGTTCTATAAAATAAACTTGTTAATACACTACATGAGATGCCATATGTCAGTGGTAAATGATGGTATGTTAATCCTTCCGCTACTGATTCAGGTAATTTCATACAGACATAACAATTACTAACTTCCATTGTGTCTACATACTGAAACAATAACTTTGTGAAAACATTTAAACTAGTGTCGTTGTCAGCTACTTCATGATGAATTTCTGCCTCATCTTCTGCCATTAGTTCTACTCTATTACCCTTCATGTTTGCTGTCCTCCCTTTAGTTTCGTTATTAATCTTCTTATCTATTATCATAAGGTAAGGAACTGCTACAATCAGTACTAGCCATACTATAAGCACTAATACTAGACTACATATGCATATTGCACAGCATCTCCTACAACAATTTCGTTTTGGTCTCCCAGTAACTCTATCATGAGGCATTTTTCGACAAGGAAGATTGCTCTTCTTATCTCTTCTTCTTTTCTTTAGAGGATTCTTTTGTTTAGTCAGGGTGGTCTTGTTTCTTCTTCGTATGTAAGTTCTGCACTTGTTCCTTCGCCACCACTGTCACTTGACTCTGAGCTTTCAAAATCTTCAAGAATAATATAAGTCCAGTCAGGACCCTTGAATTTGTTATTCACAAGTCTCAGTCTTTTACTTTTTCTTTTTCCTGACTTTTTCTCTTGTTCAGTTTGACTTGTCTCTTCAGGTACTTGTTCTGGATCTTCACTTCTGGTTGTTATGTGGTATTTTACTCTTTTTATGACACTTGGCCAATGATCTCCTTTTCTTGTCTTCTTTGTTGGTACTGTTTCTCTGTTTACATCTTCAGAAATCTCGTTATTTTCACTGCTCAATACTGTTTTGTTTTCTTTGATTACTGCTTCTTTTGTTTGTTCTTTTTCAGGTCTGATTGGTTTCTCTTCTGTAGCTCCACAATGACTTTCAGGATGTTGATCTTTTTCCCTTTTATTTCTTTATGTTCATTTGTATTAACCCCTTTTTCTTTAGTGAATTCTTCTTGATCTATCTGCTTCTGATCAGGGCTTATTGCACTGTGAACTTCTGCAGCCTGACCTGCTTCTTCTAGACCTGTCTGTCCCTCTTCAAAGTTTATTAAATCTTCACTGTTTTTAGTCCAATTTTCTTTCCCTATCTGATTTAGTTCAGGATCTTTTACTATCTTGTCTTCTTGATCCCAAACTGTTTCTTCTTCACCTATCTGATCTTCTTTAATTTCTTCCAATTTAGTTTGATTTCTCGTTCTGTGGTATACTTCAGGTACTTCTACCACTGGTATCCAATCCTGACTTGTGCTCGGTTGTTCTTCGTCAGCTTCTCTCGAACCTCTAGCCTGAGATTCCTCAGCTGGGCAACCTTCAGCTTCTTCAGTGACTGGCGTTGTCTGTAGATTCTCTTCTTCCGGTTCTGGTACTCTTTTGGTGTGGCTTACGTGAATCCAATTAGGAAATCTTACACACTTCACTGCTGTATTGGTGGTCAATATGACTTGACAAGGTTTGCTCCACCTGGGTGATAGACACGTTTCTCTGGTGTGATTCTTCACTACCACCCAATCACCAGGATTCAGATCATGTTCTAGTTCAGGCTGCCTGGAAACTGCGTCTTCTCCAACCTGATGAGAGACAGAACGGACGAGGTCAGCCAATCCTTTGCAATAATCCAGAACCATATCATCAGAGATATTTACTAATTTGTTTGTGGGAACATGTGTTTGTCTCATTGCTCTTCCCATCATTATTTCATGTGGGCTCAATCCTGTCGTTCTGTCAGGTATGCTTCTTATTCCCATCAGGACAAGTGGCAATGCATCTGGCCACTCTAATGATGTTGATGCACACATTTTTCCCAATCTTGACTTTATAGTGCCATTCAATTGTTCTACCACTCCAGAAGCCTCTGGGCGATATGCACAGTGCAGTTTTTGTTTGATTTGGAATGCTTCACAGATTATCTGGATCACTTCGCTATTAAAGTGTTTTCCTCTATCTGATTCCAAAGATACTGGAAAACCAAATCTTGGTATGAGCTCTCGTAGCAACAGTTTTGCGACTGTAATGCTGTCATTTCTTCTAGTAGGGTAAGCCTCCACCCACTTTGAAAACAGACACACTATGACTAGTACGTATTTCAGCCCTCTACATGGTGGTGACTGTATGAAGTCAAACTGGAGTCTTATAAATGGGCCTTCTGCCTTTCCAATCTTTCCAAACCCAATTATCGTTTTCCTGCCTGGATTGTGCATTTGGCAAGTTAGACATCTCTGGCAAAGACTCTCTGCAACAGCTCTGAATTTGGGATTGTACCAATTTTGTCCGAACAGCCTAATCATTGCATCTCTCCCTATGTGTGTGTCTCCATGATGCATTCTAGCCATTTGTGAGAGTAAACAATCTGGCATGACTGGTCTGCCATCTGCACTGATCCACACTTCATCATCTCCTCTTTGGGAACAACCTACTTTAATCCACAAATTCTTCTCACTTTCCTCAACCTCATCTTGCAATTTCTTTACTTCATTCCACGTTTCTGGTGGCATATACAGCATAAGTTGGCAGCTGATTCCCATTCTTTCCACCCTCTTATTTACTGACGTTCTGGTTTTGGCACAATGTTGAGCCACCAGGTCTGCATATCTGTTGCCAACTACCACCCAGTCATCTCCTGACTGATGTGCGGCACATTTCACCACAACCAATTCTTTTGGTGATTGTATTGCTTCTAGCAATTCCCTTACAAATTGTCCATTTTTAATGGGGGATCCTGAAGAAGTCATGAAATCCCTCTGCATCCACAGTTGGCCAAAATCGTGCACAACCCCATAACCATATTGACTATCAGTAAATATAGTTACTCTCTGATTCCTCCCAATTTTGCAAGCTTTTATCAAAGCAATCAATTCAGCTACTTGTGCAGATTTTACTCCTGGTAAATAGGATGCTTCAACTATTCCAGTTAATTCACATACTGCATAGGCAGCAGTTAGTTTACCATCTTCATGTCTTTGACATGAACCATCGACAAATAGCTCCCTGTCTGGCTTTTTAAGAGGCTGTTCCTCAATGTCTGGGCGTGGTTTTGTACATAATTCTGTAATTTGTACACAATCATGTTCATCTTCTTCGTCATCTTTATTTGTTTCATGATATGGGTCTGGCAATAGATTTGCTGGATTTATTATCGTACACCTTACCATGGTCACATTTTCAGCACCCATTATTATTCTCTCATATTTAGTCAGCCGACTAGGAGTAAGATGCTGAGTTCGGGTTCTTGTCAACAGAATCACAACTGCATGTGGAACATACACTTTTACAGGGTGTCCCATCACAATTGACTCGCTTTGTTCAATGCTCAAACAAGTTGATGCTACTGCTTTTAAGCATCCTGGCAACGCGGCTGCTACTGGGTCCAATGTAGCAGAAACATATGCTATAGGACGTCTGTCTAGTCCATGTCTCTGAGTTAGAACAGAAAGTACACAATTTTCTCTCTCTTGACAGAATAATGCGAATTCTCTTTTGTAATCAGGCATGCCTAAGGCAGGTGCTGAACAAAGTGCATTTCTCAATTTTACAAAAGCTTCTACACTTTCATCCTCCCACTCAACAGGGTCCTTTGCTTTCTTTTCGTCATGTTAATTAAGGGCTTAGCTAACATGGAAAAATTTGGTATCCATTGTCGACAGTATCCTACTATTCCTAGGAACATGCGCACTTGTCTTTGGGTTACAGGCATTTGCATTCTCTTTATTAATTCTACTCTTTCAGAGGTTATTCTTCTTTTCCCCTCTCAATTTGGTGTCCCAGATATTTAACTGCTGTCCTGCAAAACTTACCACTCCCTCCTGGGTATCCAATGTCTGTACCATGCTTTGCTCTGCTTATATTACCCTGAACAGGTGGAGGTGGTAATTGATTCTGGGGATTTACACCCTGCTGTGAATCATTCTGCATCTGTGGATTT
The DNA here is from genome assembly GCA_963921515.1 of Calotriton arnoldi. Lineage (NCBI taxonomy): Eukaryota > Metazoa > Chordata > Amphibia > Caudata > Salamandridae > Calotriton > Calotriton arnoldi. Next base: position 44,374 of record CAWUFW010020568.1, on the reverse strand, counting down.
AAGTTTTGATTTGGGCCATTATTATTTCGAATCTTTTTACACTCGTCCTTCCAATGCCCCAATTTTCCACATCCATGACAAGGAAACTTCTTTTTAGCTTCTTCTCTACTCATTCGTCCTTTAAATTTTCCACCATTTCCCGTATCACCACTCGTTCCAGACTCTTTTCCTGAATTTTCACTCGGATTTTCCAAATTAATTCCCTGTTTCTCAGCCATTTTCACCTGTGCCCACATTACTTTTTCCTGCAATTTCTTGTGTCTATCCTTAATATCGTCTCCACAATATTTTGCATACTTCAAAATTTCATCTATGGGCTTTCCCTGCCAACACAGCATGTGTTGTTTAATCATCTGGCAAATCTCTGGCTTCAGACCATAAACAAACCGATACACAAACTGACTCATATTCTTGTCTCCAATGTCCTCAAATCCACTATATTGTTTAAACACCTGTAATAAACGCTTATAGTAAGAATGTACTGTTTCACTGGCTTCTTGGGTAGTTCGATCTATTTTCACCCAATCTGTTTCTTTCGGGGGTATCTTTCCTTTCAGGTATGTTATCACCTGCTGATACTTTTTCATCACATCACTTGACGGGGCACCTGTTTTTGGATCTCTGGGATACTCATCACTAGGCCAATACACTGTGATCTTACAATCTGTCCATAAATCGGCAGGTACCACTATGTCAAACAGACCATCCAAATCCTTCAACAATACCTTTGACACCTTCACAAACCTTTCAACCTGCTTGTACCATTCAATTGGCTTTTCCCTTAGCTTTGGAAAATCATTCGTAAATGATAAAATATCCTGTCTGCTCCATGGCACATGTACATATCCTCCTCCCGCAACTTCTCGCATTGGATACATTTGATCTGCTTTTCCTGCTTCCTTCATTACATATTCAGATGCTGTTCTACTTGTTCATGCCTCTTCCTTTTTCTTGGCCCACCTAGATCTCCATTTATCTAGATCTCCCCATTTTTGTAAAACTAACATTAATTCTCTTATTTGCAGTCTTCTTCCAGATGCATTCTTTCAGTCAGTCAGTCAGAAATACTTTATTCGACAGCCAAGAGTCATAAAAGCATACAATATTATTAAAAGAAAATACACATTCCAGCCAAATACATAGCAATAAAATAGTCCCACATATCAATCACAATATTCATATCTAAAAACATTCATAAAAAAGAGCCAATATCATATAAAGTGCACTGTGCTTAAGCAATAGACCAGATCCTTAATTAATATCACGTATATTAAAAAAAAAAAAATGTACCATAATAATCAGGAAGGGGAAAACACAATTGAGCCAACAGACAACACAAAATTACTATTACGGGAGTAATCTGTTCCTATGTCTAATGGCCCCGATTAAAAAACTTGCGACCCCGAGGCAAACCATGGGTGATGCCAGCATTTGTAAATAGAGCAGAGCTGGCCTCACTTGGACAAACTGGCATTCTCTAAGTAGAGGGAGGATATGCTGCCTACGCAGGGACTCATAGTAGGTACAGAAAAACATTAGGTGCAAGGTATCCTGTTCCGAGAAGTTATCACAGGGGCAGGGTTTTAACAATTCAGATTTTGAATATCCTCTCGGGAATGCCAGCAGCCAGGGAACCATATTTAAACGAAATCTTGTTAAAACAAAACGATGGTATGGTTTATTAACATAAGATAAATATGGTTGCAGTTGCGGGCCTAAGGTCAGAGTGACATACCTTCTCACCGAGGGCTTGCCTAGCTCAGCCTCCTCCCTAAGGCATTTCCGCCTATCCACAAACTGCCGTTTAAAATTTATGATCGCAGTCTTGCCCAAAGGCTTTGGGGTCAGAAACAAATCTGGGCACCCTAAACATTTTGTTTCTTCCTTTATATATTTAAGCCAAGGGATATGCTGGGCTCTCTCTAACGCCATACAATCCGAGATTATAAATTGATTTAGATTCGGAGGGGTTGAGTCCAGATTCTAAGCCATCGTAGCAGGGGGAAACTGCGATCTGGTCTGCAATATACCCCATCCCCAGTTCTTCATGCAGGCAGTAAACAGGAGTGGCTACAGGGACCCCAAGGAGTTTGTGCATAAAATTATTCTCTGCCTCTTGTATTTCCTTTACATCTTTATAGCCCCAGATATCGCATCCATACATGGCCATAGGAATACATTTTGCAGTATAGACTTTCAAGAGTGCGGGCAGGGGTTTTGACCCTAATCTTTTTGCAAAATCCATAGTGGCCCCCGTTGCTCTTGCCAAAATGTTCTTTTTAAGTGTTTGTTGTGCTCCCCATGTACCTTGGTCATCAAAGAGTACCCCTAAGTATGGGAAAGTGGATACTTTGGTTAATTCGTCCCCATTACAGTAAAATTTAGCCTTGGCTGCCTTTCGCGGACCAATCGTCATTGCATGAGATTTCTTAAAATTCGTTACCAAATCTAGTGAATTCATAAAATCTATAAAACAATTTAAAAGTTGTTGCAGGCCCCTTGCAGTTCTAGACAATAAGACTGCATCATCGGCATACAACAATGCGGGAATCAATTTGGCACCGGCCCTTGGCGTATCCTTACAGCATGATGTTAAAATGTCCCCCAGTTTGTTGATATATAGGGTGAATAGCAGGGGGGCCAAAATGCACCCCTGCCAGACCCCCCTTCCTACTGGCCAAGAATCTGTCAAGCTACCATCTTCATTAAACCGTACCGCAGCCGTGGTGTTAACATGTGCAGTATGCAGGAAGGAAATCAATTCAGCCTCTAGCCCTATATCACGAAGGACCAACCACAGCTTAGACCTATTGACAAGGTCAAAAGCTGAGGTTAGATCCATAAAGGCCAGATGCAGGACACCTCCCTTGGCGATGGTATACTTCCCGATCACCAAATGGAGATTCAGGCATTGGTCTATTGTCCCCTTTCCCTGTCTGAATCCATATTGGAGATCGGAAATAACATTAAAATGATCAAGCCAGACTGTGAGGCGATCCAGGACTACCTTGCCCATAATTTTAGACACAGAATCTAAGAGCGAAATTGGCCTATAACAAGCCGGATCGTCACGGAGGCCCTTTTTAAAAATGGGGACAATAACTGCCTTTGCCCATGACGGGGGGAAACCATAAGCGCAGGCAGAATTAAAAACATGTGTTAGGATCCTGGCACTCGACTTCTCCTCGATTCTCCCGTCTAATGGACTCCGCCGCCCCCTCCTCAGGACCTCTTCCGGATAGGGATTCAGTCAGCAACCGATCAGCATGGCAGCCTGGAGCTCTTCTGTATGTTCTGAGAATCTGTGCTAACTATTTACTAATGCTATATTCTATTATACCCTTCTACGCCCATGTACCTCCCCTTAATGTTGCTAACATTATGGGACCACTACTTCTGATTGGACAGGGACAGGGGGTGGATTCTCGTACCATGTCAATTTTGGCCTAAATTGTGAAGCCTATTGTATTTAACTTCCCGCCCCTTCAAATTAATACATTCACTTTATTTCCCACCCGTCTCACGACAAATGTTATACATTTTACAGGAGAAGAGTAACATTTTGTCCGCCGGAAACATTGGGTACATCATCTTCGGCCAATAGGTCGTGGCCTTGGGAGACGTCCAAGTTGACTTCACTTGGCAGGCAGACAGGACACATGCGCAGAACCATCTGTCTCTCGAGTTTCAAGACACCAACCCAGGCCCAAATTACGAATTACTAAAAGTGCAAGAAGAAAATATTAAAATCACAAATAAAATGTTTCACTGTATACCCACTTTCCCTACTCTATTCCCATTTAATTATAATACTATCCTGCATTAGTAGCTTTAAGAAAACGACAATTTAATAATGACATGAGAGCAAGCTTAAGCATGTGAAAACATTTAGCGGCCATTTTAGTGCACACTGCGCAGAAGCAGAAGTTTCCCATCAAGCAAAGAAAGACGTCACACCATGTGATCAGGTTGCGACATGCGCATTGAGTTTCCCGCGCTTTAGCGGCCATCTTGATTTATAGACAAGCGTTATTTATTAGTAAAACACATAGGCAAGCGTCTATCCCTTTTGTGTTCGTGAATGCAAATATTAGTAGTGACAGTACAAGTTTAATAGATTAATACTATGAGGAGGATTGCATACAAGCAAGTTTCATTTTTGAAACCTTGCTCCATCACAGCTTTAAATAGACACAGATGTGCCTTCCTGTCAGTTGAGCCACAGATTGAGAAGGAGCAATTAAGAAACCAAATTAGATGGCACATGTGTGCAATACTTTACATGGTGGTGCATTGTTCATTAGGCTAATGAGGAGTTGCACGTTTCTAACTGTGGCAGTTGAAAGGCTGGCTGCATGTGTCTTGATTTAAACAGTTGGCAGGAGTTCCACATGGTGCTTTTTCATTACATAAACAACAAGCATTGGCAATTGCAAAGTCAAATACTGAATGACACATGAGCAACAAGGATTGGCAATTGTAAACACAATACTGTATGACAACAATGAACGTAACCCCAAGTGAGTAAGGATACTCATGAATTATTGCTTGAATCAAGGAATCGTACATAATGCCATTTTCATTAGACAACATCATGTAGCTGAGCAGTACCCATGACAAGGATCCAATGCCAAAAGGAACCCCACGGCCTTGGGTGACCCCACCGACCGTGCCCAGGCATCCCCCAAGATCCCAGCTTACCTCTCCAGCCAGTGGTTGCCTTTAGGAAGTCTATCTGCCCAAGACTGCAGCCCCTTTTCCGAACCAAAGGTCTTCATTGAGAAGTACAGGGTCCCCGACGTCTTCTTGGCACCCTGCACCCGGCCGCCCCAGTGCCGCTGGTGGTGCAGCTCCTGTGCTGATTGCTGGCCCCTGCAGTGCTGACCTTAACCCCAGGAGCTTTGCTCCCACACACAAGTGGCCTGCCCATCCCTAACCGAAGGCCCTCTTAGCCCCATTGGCTAACATTGGGCCCCTGCAATCTGCACCCTGCCGCCCAAGTACCGCTGGTGGTGCAACTCGAGTGCCCATCTAGACCCTGGGGAACCTTGGTCCTAACCCCCAAAACTCCCACTCGTAAGTCATGTGCTTACCTGAGAAGCTGCTAACACTTTTTCTCCCATAGCAACCCATGTTAAGTGATTTTTCTCCCATAGAAACCCATGTTAAGAGATTTTGGGCCTAAAACGTTTTAAGTGTTGAACTGATGTTTCTATGGAGAAAAGAGAACCAAACTGCAAGTATAAAAGTCTTATTTACCTTGTATTGTGAGATCCTAAGGTGTGGTATCTAGGCATACCACCCCAGTACTCAAAGTAATCCAAAAGTTTCTAAAAAGTAATCTGAAAGTAATTACTGTGTAATTCAAACTGCATTTTAAAGTGAGACAAACCTGTAACAATTGCAAATCCATTCTCAATTGCATTTCTGTATAAAGGCCTACAATTGAAAGTATATTTTACCTACCTGTACAAAGTCCTGCTTGGTTCTAGAAATAAAACAGAAGTATACCTTTTTTTATACTTACCCAATCGGTCTGGATTCAGTCTCTGAGTGTGTGCATCAGTCTTGATTGAGTGAATAATATAAATGCTTAATACACCCTCTGGATAAGCCTAACTGCTCGCCCACACTACCACAAAGAGAGCTGTTGGTACTTACCTAATTTAGCCTCTGCTATACCTCCGGGGACTCCCTGGACTCTGTGCACACTATACCTTACTTTGGTATAGTATATACAGAGCCAGCTTCCTACAGGCAGATATTTTGATTGGCATCAAGGCAGAAACAAAGGGTTTTACCTGTACTTTGCTCCTGCGGTGTTGCGTCCAGAATCTGCCAACCATCAAAGAAAGCTCCCAGATCTTTCCGGGTAAACCAGCCTTCATTCCACACGTGAAAGTTCCTGATGATATGAAAGAAAAATGAACAGGCAGTTCAGGAAAGCAGACTGGAATTATCCAAAGTATAACTTGCTGTTCAGATCATAAGGAGGATCAGCTTTGCTACTTATGTCGACCACACAACTTCAACCCTGCACATCCACGTGCCATACAGTTTACACTATATCCTGGGACAGTAAGGATATCCCTGGACACCTCCATATTCAGTAGAGGCTTTCTAGCTCTCCCCATCTAGTACCTCAAGTCCCACCAGGTCACAGCCCTGCTAATATGCTTAGTTAAATCTCTCACACCCCCACTGTCATAGCAATATTTTTCATAAAATGCTGTGCCCCGTTAAGAGGCTGAGAAATGTTCGAAAATTTGGCAACATTTTGAAAACGGTTTATTAGGACTGTCTCCCATCCAAGACCTTCCTCAGACATAAGCCGCGAGGGCAACAACCATAAACTTTACTTAAACTTGGATACTTTTAGCAGATAGGTTTTCCCAAATGTTGAGAGAATTCTTTTGTGGCTTCTTATTTTTATATGCCAAACATTTAATTTGAGAATTGGCCCTGACTTCACCCTCCGTGGCTATGTGTTTTCTCAGTTTGCCCAATTCAATCCAAGTCATTTAAATGAATGTGCAACCATCCACTGTGCTTTGTACATGTGGTCTATTGCTCCTAAGGTGAATTAAACTTAAGACCAAAACTTAAACTTAAGACCAAAACTTTGTCTCAGTTAAACCTAAGTTTTGGTCTTAAGTTAAACTTAAGACCAAAACGTAAGTTTAACTGAGACAAAATCCTAACTTTACTACTCCTAAGTGTGCTTTGTGAATACCGAAAGTTGTAAAGTTAGGATTTTGTCTCAGATTACTTTTGTGAATCGAGCCGAACATGTCTGGTGGCTCGTAGCACACCTGCAGCAAGGCCACCGTCAGACTGGAGACTAAGAAGTGTAAAAAAGAAAAAAGCAAGACAGCAGGCAACCAGGAATTTGAATAACATCCTTGTATACATAGGGATCACGCAATAATATTCCAATTAGGAAAGAATTGAATACAAACATCTATAAAGAAAACTACATCAAAATGCAGAAAACAATCAAATAACCAGCCACCTCACCTATCACTCGTTGACTGCATGCTTTCTTCTGACCCTGTACAGCGTTTCTGGCAAGGTTTGCACAATACAAATACCACATACATACATTGATATTTGAAAAGCCTCTTGGTAACTGTACTTTATTTCACCACACCTAAAAGTATTAAGGTGCTGATATCTTGTATTTTTGCCTGTATTTTCATGTCCTGGGACAATTCTGCATATTTCTTCATTTTCCCCAGGTTTGGTCTATTTATTCTCAAAGCAGGATATACTTACAGTAACTTTAGAGATGAGGCTATCCCCTGAAATGGGTCTGCTGCTGCTGGATGCACAAAAAGCATTCGATCAAGTAGAGTGGGCGTATCTGTGGCAAAATTTAAGATCTAAGGTATTTGGTACAGGAATAATAACTGCTATTCAGGCGATGTATGTCGAGGCACATGCTAAAATTCAGCTAATGGGGAAGGAGTCTGGCAGGATTAAGATCACTCGGGGGACGAGGCAGGGGTGCCCATGCTCCCCTATCTTATTTGCCCTCTACATAGACCCCTTGATTAGATCCATGTTGGCGGATCATGCAATTAAACCAATAGTGATCCTGGGCTATCATACAAAAGTACTAGCCTACGCAGATGACATCGCAGTTGTTACCCCAGACCCGCAGAGTGCTATAGACAAGATCGAAAGGCTCGCGATAGAATTTGGTAAACAATCAGGCTATAGTCTAAACACCGACAAGACACAGATTGTATGTACCAGAAATACGCAACTCCAGGATGCACGCAGGACAGATGCAGCTACATATTTAGGGATAGCCATTACCGCAGAGGTCGGCTCGACGTGGAAAATAAATTCGGCTCCTCTCTTTAAAAAAATGGAGGGGGACCTCAAGCGTTTGGATAATCTACACCTATCTATTATTGGCAGAGCAAATGTCATTAAAATGACGATGTTTCCTAAGGTGTTCTATCTATGTCGGTGCATACCTATAGAACTGGAAAATTCCATATTTAAAAAGGCAGAGGGAATGTTTTCTCAATTTATATGGGGGGTATAAGAAAATTAGGAGATCTTTAAAATCCATGACCTTACCGCAACACAGGGGGGGGCTGGCAATTCCTAACCTTCTATATTATTTCTGGGCAGTAACGCTGCAACACATGAGTATATTATTTAGGCCTCAAAGCTGGGACTCGGTTGGGGTGGTGGAGGTGGACAAGGAGACCAGGAGACCCCGCCATCTATTTATGAGCTAGCAGTTGGTAAACTTGCTCCAGGGCTAGTGTTAAGGCAGCTGGAAGGCAGCTATTATAAGAAAACACGTTTTAAGATTATAAGAGCTGCCTGGAATATATGGCGAAAGATTAGTAAATCTGGAAATACCCAGAATTCAAAGATATACATGGTTGTGGCGCTCATCAGCTTTCCCGGTCCCCTTTTATGATAATACAAGTAAAATATGGGGAAAGGCAGGAATAAAACAGATAGGTAACATTGCCGACCAGAATGGGGTCGTTTCGTTTGAGGAACTCCAGATACGATATGGGCTAGATTCGAGCACTATTTTTAAATATATACAAGCGAGGGAGTTGATAAACAAGCTGGTCCTGCAATTCACTAACTTGGCTCAAATCCCGTTATTAGAACTTTTGACGAAAAAGCAGATTTGTGTTAAGGATGTGTATACAATATTGTTGGAGGCCACCCGGATGACATCTGTAAAGTAGAAAGTGCATGGGCAGCCAAATTGAACAACCCGGATATAGATATTTGTAGGTCATTAGAGCTCTGTAAGAAATTTTTTTTAAGTGCAAATCTCAAAGCCCAAACCTATAAAACATTGTTCAGACTCTATTTTACCCTAGCTAAACTTTGGGCGTGGGGGAAATGGGATAATAATAAATGCCCAAGGTGTGATCAGGGACCAGCTGATATAATTCATATGTTTGCTGATTGTGGTAAATTGCTGGCCCTGAAGGAGGGTATTGAGCAGTTTTTATGTCAAAATCCGGGGCGGGCAGTATCTCTAACATCAACCATGTTGATATTGGGATTTGATGAAAGATTACAGCTAGATCCTACTCAAGGGTATTTATGCTTTATGGTGACAGCTGTCTATCGCATTTTGATTGCTACTATGTGGAAGGATGTAGATCCACCAACATATCAGGCATGGTATGCTAGACTGTATCATATATTTAATCTAGAGATGGCACTGTATAAATGTAAAGGTCGGAGGGGGAGGGGTCGACAGGTATGGGGTTTATTGATGGAAGAGTAGGGGGAAGGGAGGGAGGAAAAAAAAAAAACCTGTACCATCTGCACAAAAGAGTTCTTCCTTAAACAAATAAGGTTTCCAGATGCTTTGTATCACATCAAACATGCACACTTTAGAAAGTATTGGTTGAAATTGCACTGCTTTGGGAACCTTTCTAAACAAAATAAAAATTTAAAAAAAGAGGTCCTAGATCTCTAATGAAGTTCAAAAGGATCTGGTCCAGCTTTTATTGGGAGTAGCCCTGGCACAAAAAAGTATAGAAATGGAGCAAAACTTAGATTTATCTTTCTATTGTTATATATTTTATAATATATTTCCCCCTCTTTGTTCTCCCTCCTCTGTTCGCATAAATATGTATGCTGTTTAAGTTATTAATGATGTATATGTCATGTTTTGAATAATATATTGTCAAAATATATGCTGGCTCCACTGAAAAATAAAAAATATAAATAAAAAAATGAAATGGTCTGCTGGACGGGGTATTGCTTTAACCTCTAAATACAGAGACAAGTAATGTTTCTCTTTTTAAATCAATGTGTTTTAGTGTGACTATTGTTTTCCTTTGTGAGGATCCCACTTTACCAAGTGAATGTTAGCAATTTATTTTGCACAACTTGTTTATGAAATAAAATATTTTTTTCCATGTTATAAAATATTAATATTAAAAAGATATATGCCTAGGGTACTTCCTAAGCAGGCTTCAAGGCAACAGGGCACCTTCATGCAACACATCAAAAAATGTAATTTGTCATCCCTGGCAGGAAGCCTCCTATTTATAACATAATCGAAAAAACTGATCTGGTTCAGACTTATGTTATGCACTTATTCTTCCGAGGCATATTATTACCCCCCCCCGCCACCTCCCAAAAAAGCTTACCTAAACACACATTCCTACTGACTTTGTGTTAACCATTTTTAGACAGATTCATGATCTATCCTGATTTTGCTCAAATTAATTACTTGTCCATGTCTACAATACATGTTTCAGATTATTCTCAGCTTTATTTACTACCGAATGACATCCAGAAGAATGATTTCCTAGTTTCTATGTATGGCATAAATATCTGTTCTCGGTGGCATGCATGCCATTTTGCAATTTCGGCAATATGGAGATTCAATTTGGTGCCTCATATCTCAATCAACTTTGATGATTCAAAGGAGGTAGGCTACAAATCCAAAGGAGATAGGTTACAATTACTGTCAGCAAACAACATGAGTGATTGGATGGCAATTTCTTTCCCCACAGAATTATATTTCCAACCCAGTCTCCTCAATACAACGTTGTTTTCCAACAATTTATGGTCAAATGTCTGTCTGAATACCAACATATTAGTGCATTCAATTTGCACATCTATTTCAGCAGTAAGTTACTGCCTAGTGAGTAGACATTTTGTTTGGTTGGAGTTTAGGGCCTCATTTATAAGGAAGTCACGCAGTGCAGCGCAGCAAGTCACCTTGCTGTGCCGCATGACAGGGAAAGGACAGTAATGCATCGTATTTAAGTCAATAGAGCGCATTACTGTCCCTTCCCTTGCGCTGGTGCCCTTTTGGCAGCCTAGCACCAACGCAGGAACCCTTGCACCATGTTCCAAGGGTGCCGGTGTTGCATGCAGGATTGTTTTTATGCAGGAAGGGGCGCCTACCTGCACAAAACCACTCCTGGGAAGCATATTCCTCTTTTATAAAGAAACAAGGAGAAATAGAGATATTTCTCCTTGCTACGCTTCCCTGGCAAAGTGTACGTTTTGGCACATCCCCAGGTTTACAAGTTCTTGTAAATCTGGGGATGCGTCAAAATCCATGGGAGTTGCGTGGGGACACCCATACAATGCCCATGGAATGCCTACCCAGGGCAGAGTAACGGAATGCAGCGATTTGCGCTGCATTGCTTTACTCCAGATTTTCGAATCCACTCAAAGTCACACAAGTACTACACTGTGTGGTGCAAACGTGCTGCAACCCTCTCATAAATGAGGCCCTGGGTGTTTTTTCCCACCAAAAGTAATCTTGAAGTCAATACAAAACTGATAGGGTTTGATGCCTAAAAAAGCAAAATGTGTAATCTTGTTAGCTAGGGGAAAAACAAAATATCTGATGTTTTGAATGTATGCATTGTCCTACAGTCTATCTTATTACAGTCTGTTAGCTTCCTTCAATGCTTACGTTGAAGCAAATTCTGAACTGGGTTTACAAAGTTAAAATCTCCCCAATCCATGACATAGGAAACTATTTAATAAGTTTTGACTCCAGTGCTAGTAATGAGGCTGAGTTGTCTATGTCTGGCCTCCCAGAGCTAGCTTCAGTAAAAAATTGTTTGACCTTTCATTGCCTCCTCAACTATCCATCTATTATATTTATCTGCCATAGACATATCTATTGAAATACCAGATCGTTTAGCTATTGAAATTATCAATTATTTAGTATGGGTCAACAATTCATGTTTTGTCTTTAAGGCTAACACACTACTGTACAAGGGCAGTCACTTTTAGTATGTGCACTTTTTATAGAAATTATATCTTTGTGCACAGTTCAATAGATCTGACCTTTGTTAGGCCTCACTCTTTTACCACAATGCCTTTAAAATAAGGAAAATAATTGTCCTTCTAGAGGAGGTATGTGAAGCCCCCATGCACACTCTAACACCCTGCTACATGAGGTCCTATATGATGCAATGACAAGTGAGGGCAGGACCAGGTACACTAGTCTGTGACAGAAAGATGTGGCTGCTTCCGTGCTCAACACACATCTGACCTTACCCACCAGAGCATATATTGCTCATGATGTGCATGTGTGAAAGGAATGGAAGTTGCGTACGCAAATGCTGATGTATTTGAAGAATCCACTTATGTACAAAGTATGTTATTTTTCAAATTACAAGCATATTTGGATCCTCACCAGCCCAGTTCTGCGAAACTCAAGGGGGTCATACAGTCTCTTGATCCACTTCAGATCACTCTCAGAAGCTTTCTTTAGCCCAGTCAATTACTCTCACCACCCAGGCCCAATCCAGACAAGACTACCTGGCAACATGAAGTCGTCGGGTGGGGTCAGGTGAGGAGAGGGCAGTTGGTCTGCCGCACTGAGGGCACGAAAAGGAGCAATCGATGATTGGGGGATGAAAGCAGGGGAGCCGCTCGGAAGAAGGAAGCAACCCGTTGAAAACACGTTGATCAAAGTTGCTCCCAGGCAATCCAGGCACACCGGAACATGAATCGGCTCCTCCGCGCATCCCTGGAAATGAGGCACAACGTCTAGTGTGCCTCGGTAGGAGTCACATCAGCAGTTGCGGTCACACACAATGCAGAGTCGCAAACTCAGCACCTCCCCGGAAATAAGGCACAACGTCTGGTGCGTGTTGTGCGGAGTCACCCTGACAATTCTGGTCACACAAAATGAAGAGTTGCAAAATCCGTGCCTCTGTGGAAATGAGGCACAATATCTGAGGCACAGTGATTTGAGTCGCACCAGATAATTCCGATCACACACAATGAAGAGTTGCACATTTCATGCCTCCCTGGAAATTAGGCACAATGTCTGGTGCGCGTTGATTTAGTCACACCAGACAATTCCGGTCATACACACAGGCGCAAGTGCAGCGGTACCTCATGAGGTAGAATGAAGCACTGCTACGGGTGCGCCCCCAACTCCGAGGTTCGCAACTTGTGAATCGGACACTGCTCGCAATGAGCTTGCAGTTGGAGTGTCACATGAGAGAGATGCAGCACAATCAATGAAGTGGGCCATCCGGGGTCCCGTAACCGGTGAATTGGCTCACCACCAACAAGACGCTTATGAGTATCAAGGCCCCACGATGCAGGGACCATACTCCTGAGATGCGGGCAGTGCTTTTGGGGCTCTGCACCAGGCAATCTGATCTCCAGGCACAATACTTAGTTCCACGCTCACAATGCGGTACCAGTGGGAATCCAGCAGACAAAGTGGGCACTTAAGAGGGCATCGCTCTCCAGGTGTCACAGGTAGATGGTGTGGGTCCCTCGGGGAGGTCTTTGATGTCCCTGAGACTTTCACAAGAAAACCGGGAAAGCCAACAAGTCCTTGGAGAGCATACGTCAGGGTGCCACACAGCAGCAGGTAGTCAGCCCAGACCAGCCAATATTCAAGAAGGTTGATTGGTCCCTTCCAATGGCAGTAATGCTCCTTGTGCACAACAGATTCCTCTGGCAGTGTGGCACACAAGTGTACCTCTACCCTGCTGAAGTATGGCACCAATAGTAATACCGTAGTGTGCCTTTGAAGTGGGAGTGGGTCAGAGGGTTTCCCTTTGAACCACAGCTGTCTCCTCTAAATTTCAGTTCTGTCTGACATGGGTCCCTGGAATACAGATCTTAATGTTTTAGTGGGGCCATGATCTTGCTCCCAGAGGCCAAGTATCAAACCCTCTTTCTTCAATCTATGCAGCCAGGCCCTCAAATGGCAGAGGTCTGTTTTTCCAGTTGCATGCCCAATGTTTATAGCTGTCTCTGGGGAATGCACAGATGTGCTCCCCAATCCCCCAGTGTGGACTAGAGTCAAACGAAAAGACACACAAAGAGTTTTAGAGCAGAGAAGTGCCACTTTCTAGAAGTGGCATTTCTAAGCTATTGATGACAAACCCCTCTTTACCACAGGAGAGGGTTTGTCATTGTGAATCTAACCCCCTCGCTGAGAGGGAGGAGCTCAGGGATGTTTTTTTGTTGGGAGAGAGGTATGCTAAATGCCCAAATGATGAGCTAGGTGTAGTGGGGGCAGGAGACAATGTGAAAGTGAAAATTAAAACTAGCCACAGAGTATACAAAATCCTTTATTCGTGCGTCTCTGGTCCAGGATTAAAAACAGGGCACTGCGGGAAGAAATTAGACCTGCTTTTAGTGCCAGAAAAGGGTCGACATGTTTCAGCCCCTTAACCCCCAACAGAGGTGTTGCGGCTTTCTTCAGGACCTAAAAGTCAGATCTGCTACTCAATGAGCTCAATCAAAAAAATGAGTATGCATGGAAACATACAAGTATACAAAACTATCCAGTGATCCCATGAATTGTCATAAGAGTGAATGATTCACTCTCGGTTGGGGGCACTGCTGCACTACTGCAGCCTCCCCAACACATTCTTTGGGGTGCTCGTGGTGCCCCTGCCATTCTGGGGTACCCACATTCACAAACGTTGGGCTGAGTGCAAGCCCTGCAGGGCATTATGGGGCGCTCTCTCAGGAGCGTGCGCTAGCTTTTTTCTCCTTTTCTTTTTTAGCTCAGACTCGGGCACCCCCGTTTGCTCTAGATGTTAGGGGAGCCCACCCCGGCTGCCCAGCTGGCTCCTGGGACACCCGCTCTTCCGCGGGAGCCAGCAGCTCTTTCATCCTCTGCCCGAGGCCAAGGATCTTCTAATTGGTTGGCACGGGGAATGGGGCAGGTCCACCACAGCTGGTGGACCACTTCTCTCTTGGAGAAATCGGGACCCGGAGGGGGATCCTGGGCCCCTTCCCTTTACTTTGTGGGAGCACACCGGCGCTTCTGCCTTCCTCTTGGTGGTTGTGGGGGTACTCGGGATTCTGGGGAGGGGGCCCTATGCATCCCCCTCCCAGTGTTTTAAAAATAGCAGTACTCCTTTCAGTGACTCCATGATCTTCTGGGAGGGATCAAAGGTCAAATCCTTCTCCTGCTGATATCTCAGGCCCTGTCAGATTGTTTTATATGCTTTATGGCTCATTTAGTTCCTGGTAGCAAACCCCAGCCACCTGGAATGAACATTTTCATCAGATCTCCTGGCCTCAAAGATGTCAAAGTTTGCAGGGTGCTGGTTCCACTGGATCCCTGTGCCAGCCTTTCTTCTTTTTCTCCCCTGGGGCTTCTCTCCTCCTTGGTGTAGGAGTCCAGTTGTTCCACCAGGCAAGTCCTTAGGAGTATAAGGGGGCTAGCTTCTCTGGTCCTGGGGAAATCCCCACTGGTCTTGGGGGTAAATGTAGTCAGAGTCCTTAGTCCAGATGGATATCAGGGGGCTACCTCTTCCAACTGTCCATGACTGCTGCCTCCAGTCTCAGTTTCCAGCAGAAAAACACAACAAAGAGAGCTCTCCCCCTTGTGCAAGGCCTTTTAAGTGGGGGCTGAAGGTTCTAGAAGCAAGGCTCTTCTGACCTATCCAGGGGTGCCACACAGCCCTCCGCCCATGCCCCAACCCTCCTGCACAGCACTGCATGACAATTCAAAATGGTGTCACCCAGGAGTCACTGTCCACCTCTCCTCTGGAGGCCTTAGCTCTGCCCCCTACTGGTATCACTGTCAGGGCTGTTCCCACCAAATATTCAAAGTGGAGTCCCCTCCTGTGCTGGCTCCAGAGGTTTGGACTCCCTCATTTGTCCAGTGGGCTTAGGCTGACCCATCCCTGGTACAGTGTGACAGCTATTGATGCAGATGCTTCATCCCCACCCCTTGTTTCCTCAGGACCTGAGTAAAGCACTGAAAATTGCTCCCTTTGTGTTGGGAGGCCTTTGTTCTTGCTGCTGGAGACAAATGTAATTAACTTGGCACCTGAGTTGTGATCCTGAGCTGAGCCAGAGAAATATAACAATCCTGGATGAACCATAAGTTGTACAGATATCATCTTGGAACTCACAGATTTTGGTTTGGCATACAGGTTCCATTCCATTTCGAAATGCCACTGGCCTCTGTAGGCTTAAGGGAAGCAAAACTGGACTCTAAGGCACTCTTCCATAAAGGTGTATAATGGAGAGTCACTTCTGACAAGACAGTATAACATACTGACTTTTCCCAATGAGAGTACACTAACATTATGAGGCCTACCCCAGGTCACTATCTAATCCTGCAGAGTTCCCTCTGTGCCAGGCTACCTGTGCGCAGTTACCTGACTGTGCATGACAGGAGTCTCACACATGAAGCCCTCACACATGTTCACTTGTAACCAGCCAAGTTTCCCTTACCCTTGCTGCGTTGCAGTGTCCTTATCTTATCAGGTGGACATGACGGTAAACATGTGCAGTCCATTTACCATATGTTTACCGTGGGTAAGTCAACAGCTGAGATGCTCACTCACTGTAAAAGGTCAAAGCCAGTTGATAAAAAAGGAAAAAATACAGGGGGATTTGATGGGCAGAACCCATTTTCTCACAAGTGGCCCAACGTTTACTTGAATCATCCCGCTCCTTTTATTTAACCTTGGGAGAGTGGGTGAAGAATTAATTTTTGGTTGTAACCTGGATATTTGTGTAAGTATTCAGTATAGAATCAGACTGCTACGTACTACTGGGGAAATTTTCTCTCAGACAATCGAAATGTGATATACGGATTTTACCAGAGTACATATGCAATAGGAGCTGTGCAATCAGGAATTTGACCCACAAAGGGAGTTAATTTGGAGCATAGTATTGGATATTAAACCACAGCTTTTAGGGCCCTTTTACAAAGAATTTTCTATCCAAAGTTAATCATCTCTGACTGAGCATTAATCGAGAATGCCATCTTGGAATTCGAATATCAGTGACAGAACATTTCTTTTATATGAATTTTGAGTAAGGTTGTAAATTCTGCACCTTCTGCTATTTTCTCCTTTTAAATTTCAACAGGTTGCGCCAATTTTGATTGTGTGATAAGTAGTCATAAATGAGGAATTTGGTGCACCAAACTCTACGGGTAATTTCTAATTTTAGAACATGGAACTAGAGTGGCACTAATTTTCAGCAATATTCTGTATGTACATGTAGCTTTAGATTGGGCTTCTGTGACAATATAGAATTGGCGAAGCCAGGGTGATGATGTTTAAGCAAGACTATAAGATAGGGTGAGGGATTTCAATTACCACATGCTCCTTGATAGTTAAATGAACATTAACAGAATGGTTCAATATATTTACCATATGCTGTCATCACTTTGATTCAAGGGTTTTCCAGTCTTGTCATAAAATTCATCAATACTCAAGTTTCCATTTGTATCATGGGCGGAGCTGAAGTTTGTGACGACACGAGCTGGAATCCCCAAACACCTGAGGACTTTGAAAACAAAATCAAAGATAGAATCAAGGACGGAGACATACATTCAATGCAAGGATATTGTTAGTGCCAGAACTTTAACTATTGGTGATTTAAAGTCATTCACTATGAGTAACTTGGAATGTAATAATCTGAAGTCAAATCATTGCAAATTGCAAGCCAGGGAACACTCTCCCTTGAGATAGCTGTCACTGGTCAGGTAAGGTCCAATTCTTAAAAGTGTTTTGCACAGCTAAGTCAGAGTTAGGCTTTCAACTATCTTCATTTGTAAGATAAAATCCACTTTACTCATTCACAGGATCTTCTCACACTGTCTAACCTGTAGTATGGTGCTATTTCCAGTGTGATAAAATCTGCTCACTTGGTGGGTTGTACATTACAAATTAGAGACTTCTGCAAAGGTGGTTGAAAGCCAAAAAGGTTTATGAGTACTCACAAATCCCAGAAAAGCGTTGTTCCTTTAAGGGCTAGGAGTCAATTTAAAAAATATATTTTTTTCCAGTGGGGGAAAAGTGGGAAAGTGCAAATACTTCAGCCTGACATTTCCACATGCAAGAGCATACATTTCTACATTTTCATGTACAAAATGTTTACATTTGTGAAAATACTTAGTAATCTACTACATCCACATGTTCCTGGGAGTTATCATGTAATTCTTTGTGAATTCCAATAAGCGTTTGAAATATATTATTAAAAATATTGTCATAAGCCTACTTGAACACAGTTTCCGGTGTTCTTTAGAATTGTAATTAGTCCAATGTCTACTTTTTCTGTCTTGACATACTGAGAAATAATTAAACACAGTTTCCGGTGTTCTTTAGAATTGTAATTAATCCAAATTTCCACTTTCTCTGTCTTGACATTCTGATAAATATTTAAAGTCACTTCAAGCCCCTATGCATCTATGTGTCTCTGGACCAATTTAAAGGTTATATAGACAGTGACTATATTCTCTTTTATGTCTGGCTAGAGACAGCTCTCTACAGCCTCATGTTGTGATGGCAAAACAGGGAATACATAGATGGCTTTTCAGTGTTCCTTTGGGCATTTAATCATCTTGCATTGTGTCTATATATTGATGAGAAATGTGGAGCAGCGCAATTTACGCTTCACCCTTACATGTCACAGAAGCGCAATGTTCACGTGCACCTGACACAATATACGTGGTGTATCTCAACTTTATTTACATATAAGGAAGCATTTAACCACATTATTGATATGTATACACTGTAGAAAGTAGAGACTCAAGTGTGTGATGGTTAAATTTTAGTCTAACTATGACAATATATAACTCTCATTCACATTTAAACTTTGTTTCCAGTTGTACTGTGTTTATTAACATACATTGCATATGTAATCATAAACTCATTTATCCACGTTTGCATTTATTCTGAAATTACATGTCCATATATAATCATATATTCAAAATTGACATAGAAATACTTAGCTAAAGTTAACTTGAGTAAAGTCCTAAACTTTAAAATGTATTCTTGCTTGCCTTGCATGTTCTTTCTTTTGCAGATGTGCTCTCACGATTTCATAGTTAGAGAAAAGAGTATTGTTGTATTATTGATAGTGAGGGCTGAGAAGAGAAATCTTTGCAAGGACGGGAAGAACTAATGAGCAAGAGAAGCCTCCTATTCATTGCTTATTAGGTACGATGAGATGCTCAAGGTTGCAGAGACTGTGTTCGTGGGATGGGAAAGTGGAAGGATTTTGCCGATATCTACTGTGGGAATGAGAAATAATTGGGTTTATGGTGACGTGGGGAAGGGAGGATTGTCTTGAAACTTCTTGGTTTGATTAGTCTCACACCGTTAGAGCTCAGACCCACATCCCTTTCGACTTTGAGGGGTACAGACCTCTCTGTTTCCCTTGCAAGTGTGTAGCTTTATGCTAAGCACATATTCTTTTTTAAAAGACTTCTACTTGAGTTTTCACTATGCGGACACCTTCCTGCACTTCTGAATTCCTCTGAGACCTTCCCCCAATGACTCATTTGCATCTTAGATTTAGTCTTGGGTTAGATGACTCTAGAATCTATTCATGTTTAGGAAGAAGGATCGGAGTTTCTTTAAGGAACACAAATTTGTATTTCTCAGTATCTGTAATGCGGTGACAGCGTTCATTGTATGTCTTATGATATTGAATATGAATCTCTTTCGATGTTTCAGCTTGCCAGTTGTAATCCTGTACCTTTATACTATATTCTTGATTTGCATATATATATTGGATTGATTTTTAACTTGCAATAAACTCACTTAACTTTATTTACCGATTCTTGGTCCTCTTTGTGGGAACACATGGGCTACATGGAAGTTGAATTATTTTACTGATGTTGACTCCCTTGGCCTCTCGGTCAACTAAAAAGGTTCATCGGATGAGAAAACAGTAATCACATTCCTGCACACCTGCAAATGCTAAATAAAGTAGTCCTTCGTAATTGAGTTACGGAGCTTCCAGGCCTGTTGACAGTGACTGTATTATGTGTGTTTGTTTTGCTCAGCATTACCTGAAGACCACTTGAAAGATTCTTAGGTGATGCTCTGGCTCTCAATAGAGAATCCAACTATCGTTCTCTCAACTATATCATCTCAGCTTTGCCAAAGGGGCAGCAAATGAAATTAGCATTTCAGGCACAAAGGCTGTTTTTGTTTTTGACAGCAGCAGTAAGCCACTGGCGCTCTCAGTATTAAAATGGGTGGCAGAGGGATATCTGCTTTCATGTTCATCTGCTCACAATTCCCCTGCCGACTCTACTAAACTATTAAAAACTAAATGAGAGGGACAGGTCTCTGTTTTGCTAATTTAATATTGAATATTACAGCAGCCCTGCTCTTCCCTACTGAGCAGGCCTGGAAACCCGTGGGACTCAAACTGAGAAATGTGGTAGAGCTGTGTCAGATTGGTTGTATGTGAGTGGTGTTTGGGGAGGAAGAAAGTAGTCTCCATGCCTCTGTGGAAGAGCAATGGTAGATTACAATAGTCTTTCACTTTCCTCTTACCTTTGACTTTCCGTGGCTACCCATGCGCATATTTAAATTTGGCCACCTGAGGTCTATGTGTACTAACAAATTATCTGACGTAAATTCAAGCAAATGCTACATTTAAATCACAAAACAGGTTTACCCGTGTCACCATTTCCAACTTCTGATGTTTGCAATATACATGAGACCTCATTGCTGACTTCACCTGAGACCATATTCCATAAAGGGAGATGAGGGTGCCTACGGCATGGGCGCCAGCTTTCTGAGGGGCACTCTGCTATTACAAAAGTGGCCCACCAGGGCACTTTGCTATTACGGAAGTGGCTTCAGATGCTTCCGTGACCCTGTCTGTTATACAGATAGCACCAGAGCACATGAAGCCACAAAGAGGTGGAGCACAATCAGTGGGTCCTCTGTGGGTGACTGTTGTAAGAGGATAAAGTGGGTCATCTGGAACCCTTGGCATCCTCCTGCAGGGGGCTCTTTGTTCCCCTTTGAAGTTCAGACAAGGTACCTGCCTGCAATGTGAAAGACTGAGGGGCCGATTCCGATTCGGGCAGGAAATCTCTCCGACCGAGCCGGACCCGGAGAGATTTCCGACCGAATCGGACCCTAGCAGTCCGACCGAACGAGTACGATGCGTTCGCATGCTATCGGACTCGATTCGGTCGGACTCCCATTGAAGTCAATGGGAGCCGGTCGTACAACGCGTACGCGGGCTCCCATTGACTCAATGGGTGCGAGGTGAACAAGGGCGCCCCCTATAGCGGGTACGCGTCGAAGCGGGTCACGCCGTACACGCACAGGTAGGGGAGACCCATGGGTCCCCCCTGTGTGCGACTCGCGCGGCTAGGCGTACAGGGGGGTCCGACACGGACCCCCAAAGTGCGGCTCCGACTGCTCTTTCGAGCCGGACGGCGCGAGTCAGTCGGACTGCTCGCGGCGCGCATCGTACTTACCCGGCCGGGGAAAGTCTCCATTGCGCGGTGCGAGTCGTGTCCGTGCGAGTCGGTCGGAGCGGTTGGGACCCGCGAACGAGTCGGTCGGCGATTTCGCGTACATTCGCATCGTACTCGCTCGCCCAGACGCACGTCCGACTCGGTCGGAAACAGGGCGCACAAATCGGATCCGGTAAAGCCGAATCCGATTCGGAGGCCTACCGGCCGAGATCGGAATCGACCCCTGAGTGTCTCCTTCAAAGAGCTGCTTTGCCTTTCATGAATGTGTTGCCCCAAGTTTGCGTCTAACCTGGGGGCCTTGCAATATCTACTATAAGGCCTCACTGTCCACCATCTGTACTGGGTGCACATTGTAAAGGTGCTACATGGCGCAAACAGGGGCAGTGCACCTTATCTATAATAACACAACCCCTGATTTGGATCATTATTAAAAAACATGCATTGTTGTCTGCTGCTTTTCTGACATTAAACTCTTTCCCCCATTTCATACCCTAAACATTGAGGAACATAATTATACCCCCACTGGTTTCAATGAGTGATTTTGGCAGGATTTCTATATACTAAGGCTCCCTGTAGGTGTCAATTGTTGTCCATGCGTGCCTTCTTTTTCTGAACTCTTCTTTATCTTCGAGCCATGACAGCCTCCTCGTTTGCTTGTTAATGATTTTTTTTAAAGAGTTGTGTTGAAGTGCCATAGCTCTTTTGCTTTCAGCGATGTTAATGCTGTATTAAGGGTTCCGGCCCAGTTCGAATTTTGTTGCATGTTGTTTTGGATTTCATTCCATATCAGAGCTCGTCATGTGTTTCCATCGGAAGCTCTTGCTAATGACATGTATTTGATCAATGCACCTGTTTGTGCTAGTTTTTGATTTATTAGCCCGAATTCTAGTCGGATCTGAGAGAGAGATGCACTCTGGGGAAACTGAAATAAAAGTAGGGGCATATTATCAAGGAATAGCGATATTTATCGCTAACCGCGCTTAGCGCGAATTCTTTTAACGCCGCCTATCGCTGGAAAATATCGCTGAGATAACACCCTATTAACAAGGATTACCTCCATAGCGATAAAATTTCCAGCGATAGCGGCAAAATGTGAGAATATCGCTGGAAAAGCAGCGATATTCTCGCATTAACGCAAGGATGGATTCAGCCTGACAATCCACCTCCTATACCTTAAACAGGTAAGTCATACTCAGTAGCATGTGTTAAAATCTAGCGATAAACGCACTTAGCGCGATTTATTTTATCGCTTCGCCTGCCTTGGTAATAGGGGTTAGTGGTGTTAGCGACTGTTTACAGTCGCTTTTAGTGGGGAACGCCTACCTTGCATGTCATTAGCGATAATTATCGCTGACATGCAAGGCGATGTAAATCCCGGCCACTAACGCCTGAAAGCTGTCGCTAACGCCTGAAAGCTGTCGCTAACGCCTGTTAGCGACAGCTTGCCAATAGGGCGTTAAAAATATCGCCGCTTTAGCGGCAAAAAGTGCCGCTAAAGCGGCGATAAAGCCCTTGATAATATGCCCCCTTATTTTGTGCTAAGTTGAGGAAAGGCCCAAATTTACCCGTGAATGCTTCAGTGCCATAGCAGAGAGTTGGTATAAGCTTGGTTGTATTGCAGTTAGTAATGGCTGAAAGGTCGGGCTTTGTAGTTTCCGGTGTATTCGATGGAAAGCTGAGATTAGGAAAGCAATTCTTGGTTTTAGTGTACTCTGATGTAAGTTGTGTGACTGCCAATCTTGTAGCCATACGCCGAGATATTTATATGATGTGGCTCATTGAATTGGTTTTCCCCCCACTGACCAGCTGTCTTTCTTTTTTAATTTCCTACCGAAAATCACAACCTGTGTTTTTGTGAAATTAATGGCCATTTCATTCTCAGAGCAGTAGATGTTTAGTTGGTTCAATAGTCTCTGTAGGCCCATCCCAGTTGGATTCATAAGGACAAGATCATCAGCGTTTTGTAGTGAGGCTACTTTCCTGGTTGCCAGTTTTGGTGGAAAAGAATTGGTTGTCTCCAAGTGAGCACTAAGATCCGCCAAAAACAGATTGAATAGTACAGGCGCCAAGATGCAGCCTTGCTTCAGACCTCTCTTTATGGCATTTTTTCTGTCAAATTAGAGTTTTGCCCGAGTTTGACCTGGGTCCAATTATTAGAGTATAAACGTTGAATTGCACGCAGTAATTTTGGCGGAATTTCCCAATTGCACAGCTTTTTCCATAATAAATTGCGGTTGACATGGTCGAAGGCTTTTGAAAAGTCCACAAAGCATGTGTATAGGAATTGTTTCTTTGACACGCTTTTGTCGACAATCATATTTAGAGACACCAGATTGTCTAAAGTGCTAGCTTTTGAACGGAAACCTGTCTGATTACATGGAATTAAGTTTTTCTTGTCTGCCCATTCTTCAAGTTCTATCAAGATGAGTCCTGCATATATTTTGGAATCGTTATCTAATAAGGCTATCTTTCTATAGCTTTCCGGAGAGCCATAGGGGCCCTTCTTATAGATTGGCTGTAGGATTGAGCCATGCCAGGTATCTGGGATAGTTTCTGTGATTAAGCAATAGTTTAAAAAAAATTGGAAGTGGCTGCTCCAGAAGTCCTGATCTTCTTTATACATGACCCCTGGGAGGGCATTTGGGCCGGGAGCGCAATTCCCCCTGCTTGTCTCAATTCTTTTTGTGATTTCGCTTTGTGTAAAGGACAACGCTGTTTCACATAAAATGTTTTCTGTATTTACTGGCCAATTGTCTTGCGTGTCCTATAGAGCGGATATGTTAGATTTCCAGGCTTCTTCAGTAACATTATTTCCCACTGGGCCCGAGTTGCGACTATCTAATTGTTTTATTAATGACCATAATGACTTTGAGTTGGTTTTGCAGGCTTGAACTATGTCAATCCAGTCTTGCTCTAATGTTGCTCTCTTTGCTTCCCAGATTGCCTTTTTATTAGACTTCCGTAATTCTCTGAGCTTTGTTTGGGCCTGTGGGTTGGACTGTGATTTCGTAGCTTTCATTTCTCTGTCCAGGGTTCTTCGTTGTTGTCTGAGAGAGCTGAAATACCAGGTTTTACGCTTGGACCGCCGGTAAGGGGCTATAGAGCTATTTGGTATTGCCAAAGCGGCCTTGAGTTCTTCTTGTGTTTGGCTCCAGGCCAAGATTGGGTCTTTATGATCCCTGATAAATGTTGAACAGGACTTTTTCCTAGACTCATATCGAGAAGATTACAGTCCATTCCATCTGATTTTTTTACAGTTCGTGCCTGGCTCTTGTGTGCTGATGGATTTATAGGTTTGCCGCTTCGTGTTGTAATTTATGATAGTAAGAGTTTGTGGCGAATGGTCGCTTTCACACCTGTCGCAAAATTTGAAACATGAGATTTTATGGAAAAGTTTAAGGGATGCGAATGTAAAGTCCAAATACGAATTTGATTTGTTGGTGTTCCTTGTGGCATTCATCGGAATGTCTCCTTGAGTGCGGCCATTCAGTGCTCGAAGGGCCAAGGCTTCCATTGTTTGTAGTAATTCATGATCTGGTTTGCTGATTGAGCCAAATTTTGAGATTTGGATTGGGATGCCCCAGTGCCTGTCTGTTCTTTTTATGTTTCCACTTCTTCCTTGGTGGTTAGCCATGTTTATGTTAAAATCGCCTGTGACTATGCAGGGGATGCCTTGATGCGAAATTTCCAAATACAGAAGATAGCTTTGTATTATTTTTATATTCCTCCGTTTTTGGATTGAATTCGGATGGATGTAGATATTTAAAATTATGATGGATCCCAAGGCGTTGCCATAGTTCCAATTATTTATTTTTATGCCTTGTATAAATGAGGCATTACTTAGGAGACTGGAAAAGGATACATTTTTGTTTAGTGCTACATATATGGATAGGACCCCTTGGGGATTACCATGCTTCCTTGATTTTTGTGCAGTGGTAAAGATTTCTGCATATCCTCCCAGATGTTCCATGAGAGCAGGGTTGAGTGTGAGGAGGTGCTGCCCGCTTAGATGTCCCTTTCGTTTTCCGGTTGTTTAGTTTGGTTTCATCCAGATAAAGTTGTTGCATTGATACATTGCCGGTCCCATGTTGATTTGGGACTCGGTGATAGATCATATTGTGAGATTTTTGTTCATGTCAGTGAGATTTATTTTGGTTGATAGTGAGGGCAAGCCAGTTCCAATCAGCTTTATCATATTGAATACTATTGGGAAGCTGACAAATGCATTTTTGTGCTTGATTTATTGATATTTTTAAGGGAGGATAAAAATCGGAGCCTTCCCCTATTGAATTTCTTAAAAGGAAATGGTCTTTCCCTGTTGTTGCTTTAGTTGAGTACTACCCTTTGTTGATGATCCTGTTTGGTCATTCTGTAGTAGCACTACTGGGTATTGCTCCACCAGAGGCTCTGATATAATAATTCCCAACTCAGAGAAGACATTGTACTTTGTTAAAATCAGATCAGCGATTTTAGGTGATGCCCAAGTTACTAAGGTAGCTTCGTAAGGATTGCCACACTTGAATTCTTTTGCCTCAATACATGTGGGAGGTAAGTGTTTTAGATCTTCCTGAGCCGCCAATAACTTCAGAATAGTTGCTCTGTTTAAGATGTCATTGTTACCACATGATTTGTAAAGGGGCTGAAAAGTCGTTTGTATCTTTTTCCTTTGGGACTCCTCCTGTTGTGGAAGATTTCCTGCGCTGGAAGCGCCGGCAAAGCTACCTTGTTGTGGCGGTGCAGCGTTTTTAGTTTTGCTTTGGACTGGAGGCAAGGGATGGTTTCTTTTCAAAATTAACCTTGTTTGCATTGTTTCCTCGGCAGATTGGACTATTTTGTGGAATAGTTGTTCTTGGTGCGAGTCACTGTCCACCACAGGTTCAATTAGACTATGATGTGTGCTCCTTTGTTTGGCAACCTTGTTCTGTAAGGGTTTGTGAAGGGTTGCATGTTCAAGTTTGGAGCTCTGGGGATTGTTTAAGATGAGGGTTGCTAAATGTCATCTAGATGTATTCAGATTAATAGTTTTGATGGGCTCCTTTTTGTGAGGGTGCTGAGAGGCGGCTGAGTTGGTTGAAGGAGAATCAACTCTGCTTAGATCCTGAAAGGAATGTGAGACATTTAACGATTGGTCTTGTTGAGGCCAGTGTGTGTGGTGAGCTTTCAAGTTTCCACTGTTCTTTGCCAGAAGGGGAGAATGAACTATTGTGTGGATCTGTGTTTGAGTCAGGTTTTCTTTTTTGATTAAAAATTGAAAAACAATTATGGTTGTTTCTTTTAGTTTTTTTTGCCCTTTCCATATTCTCCTTTTTCTTGTTTTGTTTTCGAATCTTTTTCCATTTGTTCTTTGAGATAGCATCAAGTTCCATTGGGGAATTTAATACATGATCCTGTGGTACATTTAAACCAGTACATTCCTCAATGACGTAGACAACCTTGCCCCGAGCTAGAACCATTACACAGCTGATAGCGGAGATCTTTATCCACTAGTGGCAGATATTCCGACTGAATCTCACATAGTCACAGGTGAAGATAGATGTAAAGAATTACTATCAATTGTTATTTCAGTACATGTTTAAAACGAACCACACGATCATGTTTTATAATTTTCTGCATTAATCTTGCCCCAAGCTATAACTATTACAGAATTGATATCTGAGATCCTTGTCCACCAGTGTCTGATTGAATCTCACTTCCACACAAGTCACCAGTGAAGATATATGTAAAAATTACTGTCAATTGTTTTGTCAGTACATGTTTAAATGAACCACAGGATCATGTATTGTCATCTTGGAATTTGAAGTATGCGATATAATCAAGAGTGGCCCTATAATTAATATGGTTGGGTGATATATGTGTTTTTTACCCCGATAATTGTCACCCAATATGAGTTACTGTTACAATAGAATATAAGAACCAGGATTAGGCATACTATACGAATATTTCACATTATCACCCACTCTCATAGTGCATTAAGTATTTGCATAACCGATCACATTTAGAGTCCTTTTTCAGCTTAAGGTGCTCTAATATGGAATTGGAATCAATGCATTCTTATACACAAAGAGAGACTTCTTGTCTGCACTCCCCTTAAAGATGGGAGATCTGGTGACCCCGGGTATAGATCCGGTTGCTTAGGTAACTACTTCCGGGTTATACGAGGCGTCGCATTCACTTTATTAATCACGATTCACTACAGCCGGAAGGTCTGCATGGAGCAGTGAATTCTCCGTTGCATCTCTGATGGTATCACTCCATCGTCTCTCTGACCAAGTAAGTAGAGACCTTGAGTTTAGTACGGATTGAGTCTGCACCTTTAATATTCTTAATATTATTAACAATTGTCATTATGCCCTCCCAGATTCTCCGGTCATGAGACCTCGCCCGGCCAGACCTGCGGTGAGTTCATAATTAAGTACCCCGCACCTTCTGGACATTAAGTTATATTCACCTTGGACTCCTTCACTCTGACCAGATAGGGATCTCTGTAACTATTGTCACCTTGAGTTACAATCTCAAGTAGCCCTCCAGGTGGGTGTACCAACATCCTCCATTACCAATAGACTCCTCCGGTAGGAGTACGATTATTGAAAGCATTCCCTTTAAATCCTCAGGTATCATTCCATCCTGGAATTAAAAGGATTGCAGGGTGCCAGAAGAGGATTGGCCCTTCTTGGACATCTACCCTGATATTATTGGATGACAGGGCCTTGCCTTGCTATTTAGCAAGACCAGAGGTAAGCACCTCTGTGAATAGAGTTCCTTAGTAGCCCCCACACACCAAACATTCCTCTTACTAATATCTATAATTCCTTACAGTCCCCAGGAATCCCTTGTCCTGAAGAGACCCTCATACTCTCAGCTGGGTTGAAACGTCTTCGACAATAAATATGGATAGTCTTAAAGCACTAGAAAAGAATCTGGTCCTTGATCTGGGAAATTGAATTAGAATCTAAAGACATCCCTTTTTCTCCAATAACCTTTTGTAAATAAAGTCACTTTGTTTGAATACAAGTTGGTTATGGTCACTCACTGGGGTTACATATGTCACAAATAAATTTTTATGTACTGTATATATACTTGGTGTGTCAATATGTTTTAAAATTCTTCATAAAAACAATTTTTGTAACAAATAAATATGTTACTCATTTCAGCTGAAGTGAGAAAAACCAGTTAAACCCCTCGGGCTACCTAATTTTGTGTTTCTGTGAATACTGAATGATACTACACACATCTAGTTGATTTAGATATGCTATACTTATTTCTTTGGTTTTTGAATGAATCTTTGCATAAGTATACTTTTGATCAAGTTTAATTTTCTCAGAATAAGTTCCTTGTGAACAATTGTTGCAAGCTGTATACTAATACCCAGTTCACAGGGACATATGGGTTGCTCTTTAGAAATAGAGCTTCCTACTATATCTGATTTATTTGATTTCTTTTTGGTTCCCAATTACATCTCCTCTAGGGAGAGAGATATTCCTTGTGATTTATTATTTTGTTTTGCTCTTTGTTGCAAGTTGCTTTGATTCTGGGTTGCCTTTCAGGTGGCCAGGTTCTGCTTGGCTTTGTTTGTCTGCTAGCTTCCGCTGTGACTAGGGTTTAATTTTTCTTTTTCGCCTTGTTTTAGGAGCTTGCGATGTTATAGCACAATGCCTGGTGTTGTTAGTTGTTTAGTTATTAAAGAGTGGTTTTTAGACTTAGTTCTGAAAATTGTGCGAGCGACTTGCGGCTAGCCAACGCAGCGTTGTGATGATTGCAGGTGCATGCGGCTGGACTCAGCTGCGATGCCGCAAGAGTACTGATTTTGTGCAGCAAGTGACCAGACAGACCTGTACCTGGCTTGCTGAGTGGCCGAACAACACTGTGCGTAATATTATAAGGTCAGGGGCTAAATGCTGAGAGGGCAGACGGTGGCTACTGCACGTGATCAATTGTCTGTTGCCAGTTGAACGCGGAAGTAAGTGAGTTTCAGGCAGTTCACCTGCCTCAGGCTGGTTCTGGCGCTGCTAGATGCCCCTGCAGCCCACGTGTTTCTGGGTTCTAGAAGATGGGGCTCCAGTGGAATTCCAAAAATAATAGAGCTCTTATGGGTCTTGTTCCATTTAGACTTGTATTCAGGCAGAGTCTACAGGCTAGGGCTAGAGGGTAAAGGTAAGAGGCTGGAGGGCGAAGCAAGGGGCTGAGCAGGAGGTCACCAGGGGGCCGCAACTCCCACCCAGACCTGGTGGGCTGCTTCTGCGAGGAGCCCCGGGCTTCCACTCAGCACGCGGTAACTATTGCCGCTGTGCTCGGTTGTGCTCAATCATCTTACCTGCCTCTAGTCACGCTGGGTGTCCGGGGGTGAACAAAACAGCACGTCCGGTGTCTGCGGTCAGGAACGGTCCAGCAACGGAGACCGCGGGCCGCTGGACAGCTGGTTCCGCTCCACGGGGCTTGTTTGAAGGCAGCAGTGTCAGCATTCAGGAATGGTCTAAAAACGGAGACCACGGGTCGCCGGGCAGCCGGTTACGCTCCACGGGGCTTGTCCACGGTCCACAGGAACGCTGGGAGGCTCGTAGCATAGCTTGCGTGGTTGCGTCCTCAGTGGTGAATCTACAGATACCATACGTTACCAAACACCGGATGGATGAATTTAACCTGCTTCAAGTGAACATAACCTTGTCAGATAATGAAGACACTGACAAAAAATGCCCAAGTATTGGGCTCTCCTGCACTTTTTAAAATGTAGGATGCCTAGTCTCTCTTTTTTTCTGCCTGTACTCTTCACCCTTTGACTCCTCTGTGCCTGCCCGGCTCCCACTTGCTTTTAATACAGTCGCTATGGCATAATTGAAGCAGCAGTGCATTTTGTGGTTAACATGACCAATCACTGCAGATCACTCATGCAAAAATCGAATCATTACACCTTTTATATGCTCCTACTCTTGTTAGAGTGCAGATTTTGCTCTTAAAATTGTAGGGGTGCATTATAAACAAGGGTAGATCGCACCTACATATAATCCTTTGTCGTTTTAATTTAGGAAACGTGGCTGTAATAACGTGAAATTTGATGTGTTAGGGGTTTAGAGTAAATGTGAAGACATCAGGATTGCAATAACATGTGTTTAGTTTGAAACATTAATGCACACATTTCGTACGTGTTGCCAATAATCATCAGTGCATTCGATGGGCTTATATAACGTATTAACTTAGACATGCTCAGAAAAAGTATTCATTGGATTTAATCCTATGAGGCCTCAATGCCGCTTCTTATGTTGGCCAGTTTCTGTAGGCCCGGATTGTACTTTCCCCTGGAAGCTCTCGCATTAGATTGAATAGTTGAATTTCATGTGCGTGTTGAATTTGTTTTTCTCACGTTTCTGTTGCAGGTGGAGAACTCATCCTTGTTAGCTAGAATAATGTCTTTGTTTTAGGAGTTAGGCTTAGGGAGGAAAGGATACATTGAGAACTGATTCTGATAACATGGACTGGTGTACTTTTTCAGCGAGGCAAGCCTGGGAATCAAGGTCATCTTGCCCAGGCTTGGTATCATTGCTGCCCAGTGGAAATTTACCCACAAGGAGGTGTCTTGAACGGATGGTGTGATGTCGCAAAGCATTCTGGATCTGTTTCCAAGGAATAATGTTTTGGAGTTAGGGACAGTGTCCGGGGATTCTTACCTTGCCTTGAGAGAGGGAGCATCTTAGAAGTAGCTCCGTAGCTTTATGCTACTTGACTCATTGAACGTGAAGAGTCTTCTTAGGAAGTCTTCATGCACTGACACCTTAATGAACCTTGCCTTGGGAAATGCTAAGTAGGGATGTCACGTTAGCTGTAGAGCAGGGACGGACCAGTACTTTATACCTACGAACCTCCAATGAAGGGGAACCTCGACATCTGTGGAGTCATTTTCTGTATTTTGATTCTTGAATTGTTCATCTTGTGCATGTTGCACCGCCTCAACTTTACTCGCAGATTTGGCTTTATATTAGTTCCAATGTATTTCTACACCCTCATCTTGAGGTGTTTTTATGTCCAACTGTTCTTGGCATTGTAATAAATTAACTAAACTTATCTGGAGTCTGGGATCCTTAGGAGTCATAGTTATTGGAACAAACTGACTGGTAATGGTTTCTCTCCTTCTTACCCTTCCATGCTGATAAAAAGTGATATCAACCTGGGGGTTCCAGACCTAATCAAGAACGTGGAACCCGACTCCTTCAGTTGGTAGCAGTGTAGGATGGTTGTCACATGGAGTAGGAGGAGAGTCTAGAAAAATCTAGAAAAGGCTTAAACTCCTAGAGCCCCACAACAGAGCCTAATGACGGAGAGCGGAGAACGACAGACTTTGGCGGAGACCGACGGAGATTGATGGTGCGGCGAAAACAGCAGCAGAAAGAGGAGTGAGTATTAATAGGGATGCGTTGTGTGTTAGATTGCAGGAGTGTTTTGTTTGTATGATGTCTGGCGGAGGTTGCTTGAAAGTCGAGTTAATGTTGTTTCGGACCCATCGTGGTCCAGGAGTTTTGTTTTTGTTTCCGGCCCAAAAGAGGCCTAGGATCCCGGGATATAAATAGTAGGTGTAGAAGACACCGATTTGGTGTGATTGTCTGACCATTGGTTTGGGGAGTTGTCGTGAGACGTCATTGGCAATTCCATTTAAGACAAGGAACTTTGTGTGAGTGGGACGCGTAAGAATCATATGGTAAACTTTGTGTACAGGAGTAAACTATATTGATTCATGTGACCAGTGCAGGTCAAGGGTCACTGTGTGAAATGTTCTTGAGTGATTGGATTCTATCAATCCTTTAGAGGGTAGACAGTCACTTGTTTTGTAGATTGTGTGAGTGAATGTGTACAGAGAAATTGTGAAGGAGGGTGAGCCTCTGCAAGGAGGAAAAGGTGATGTTAGAGCGTGCCACGCAGTGATAGGTCGGTTGGTGTAACGCGATGCTGGGATTGGCTAATAAACATCAGGAAGTTGAAATCGAGAAAACTTGTCTGCTGAAGAAGAATTTTGAGGAATCATGCAATGTTTTAGAGTGTTATGGGACATGTGTAGAGGAGATCGGGGAGTGGTCACTCAACTGGGTGAGGAAGCACCGCCCGAGGATACTCCAGCACACTATATGGCAACAAATGTGGGACTCCATACCATAGTTTGGCTTCAAAATTGAAATAAGATTACTGAAAAAGAGGGTGATTTGGCTTTCCCACGTTATGGTTCTTTTCAATTGGAGGTATTGTACCAGTTGAGAGGAATGATAAATTCCTTACGTCCTCCACCTAGACCAACATTGTTTGAGGCATTAGATGCATGGATGCGAGCAGAACAGGCAAAGAATAGGGAGAAATTTCAGGGGAGGATGAAAAAGGCAACAACAGCATATCAAGACTCGCAAAGGGATGCACAACTGAAAAAATGGAGAGTAGACACCATCGAGGGACAGAGATTGTGCCTCATGCTGGTGAAAGAGGGAAGGACACAGGGTAGTAGGGGAGGGCATAATGGAGACGATGGGAGTGACACAGACGACAGCCTGTTAGACAGATTGCTAACAGAGAGACCTCCACCCTATAATCCACATTCAGAAGAGGGAAGGCGAGAATTGGTGAATGCAGTAAATCCGGAAAGAGCGGTAACAGCTCAGACGGGCCCTAGTGCAGGAGTATTGGGAAGGATTTCAGCAGGAGCACAAGGCACAGGGATGCAAGTGTTAGAAGGTACAGAGTCAAGAGGAGTTAGCACTGCCTAGCGGTTGCCGGAAGCCCTTACGGTACCGGTCACCATTGGACCTGTAGTCTCTGTGTACGACTCAAGCTTAGCGGAAAACGGCAGTCAACTACAGTCCGCGTTAGAAGAGAGGGTCAATACAAGGGGAAATGTGACAATGAACGGGAACAGCTCATTTTGGTGCCCATAAAATCTAGCACACCATTACCAGCAACTGCAGATCCCTCAAGAGTATGCAATGGGCCTAGTACCATATGATCAGTGTCACTAGTGAACTCAGATTTTGATTTGAGGATGTAGGAAGTTCCAGTCAGAGGACCCATGGGAAGGATACTGGAGATAGGTACAGGCCAAGGAACTCATGAAAATCAGCATGTTTCTCAAACTCCAACTTCAGAGAAGTGGCAGAGAGGTCTCGAACAGTGATGGGGAAGGACAGAGGAGTATGTCGAGTCAGGGGACAGTCAAGACTACACTAAAGGCAAAATTGTTGGATCTAGTAAGGTTGAAAACCGAGGTTGACGAAATAATTGATAGAAACTTGCCTTTAGAAAGAACTGAAATTTATTAACAGGATGAGCTGCTATTTGTGGCAAAGGATGTTACTCATAAAGCGAGGCGAGCCCATGAGAAATTAACAGAATTGGCTCGAAGGTACGACGTAAATTTGTGGAAGACGAAAAATTTACAGGGAAATCACCGGATGAACTATAGCATTCAGGAAGTGGAAGAGAAAAGAGTAACAGGGTTAAAGACACATATTAGAGAGCTGATTGCAGGGATATGCACATGGAGCATGCTTGATGAATGGGAAGGAAGGTGGTCAAAGAGAAAGAATGTCAGGAAAGGATCGGGGGAAACGCCGCCTCCAGGAGGGGGAACTTTGGGAGTTGAGGCTTATCCACTGCTAGAGGTGCCTAGTGGAGGGTACGTACACATACCATGGAGCAGGGGTGACTTGGCAGCATTCACTAATGATTTTCCTCGGTTGAGGGGAAAACCTACTGAGAGGTACAAGCAAGTCGATCGCTTTGCAAAAATTTGCAAAGGTATTGTGAATTGACATGAACACGTTGTTTGACATTGTGGCTCCTAGTGATCTATGGTCTGCTTGCAAAATTGCTATTGATTGGCCTTCTACTGAACCAGACAGAGACCCTATAACTCCTGGTCCCTCACCCAAGTAGTCACATGGTTACAGCCCAAAATAGCCCCTCAGGATATCAATTGGGTCAAGTCAAGATTGACAGGACGATGCAGGAGCCCAAGGAATCATTACATGCTTACTATGAACAGCTCTTACAAGCCTTCAAGCAGTACAGTGGGTTAGATACTCTAGACCCAAAGAACATGGGGCAGTTTGTCTCCAAATTTGTACTAGGACTGAGGCCAGAGATTAGAGTTATGATATAGCAGCATCTAATATGCTGGCAAAACAAGTCAGAGGACGAGATTCTACAGTATGCCAGGTATTGCAGTGACGAGGTGGACCCCAAGCATAGGAGGATCAAGGACAAGTTAATGCTAGTCCAGATGAGGAATGCGAACAGCAGATCAGGTGCAGACAAATGGGGGAACCCTTGGACGTAACCAGGGAAACGGTCAAGGGAGAGTTCAAGGTGCTACCAACAACATGAGACAGGTAAGAGTGAAA
Organism: Calotriton arnoldi; assembly: GCA_963921515.1. Lineage (NCBI taxonomy): Eukaryota > Metazoa > Chordata > Amphibia > Caudata > Salamandridae > Calotriton > Calotriton arnoldi. Next base: position 9,790 of record CAWUFW010020568.1, on the reverse strand, counting down.
GGGGTAGATCCCAAGACGGGGGTAGACATTGTCACCTTGAAGAAAATGACTGCTTGTCATTAATGTCACAAAATCGGGAACTGGAAGCGAGAGTGTCAGTTAAATCGGGCAAATCAACTACAGGAAGGTGAGGCAGTAGTAGTGCCGGATGGGCTCGAAACAGTGACAAGACCTAGATCATTTAATAGGGACAACCAGAGTCAGCTAGTGCAAATGCCCCAACCTCCAAGAATCTCACAGGGAAATCGAACATACCATTAAATGCCCTTTATGGAAACCCTAGATGGATTTGATCAGGACCTGATACGGTGCCTTAGGGGGGTGGAAGACTGTACCCTTGGAGCAGTCTTAGAGGTAGACCAGAATGGACAATTCGTGGAAGCTGATGCAGATGGTCATCCCATTACGTTCTTGATTGATACTGGTGCTACCCTTTCTACTGTGAGATCCGGAGTAGTCCCAAACCTACCCCTCTTGGGACAATCGTTTCAAGTCGTAGGTGTTGCCAACAGGAAAATGACAAACCCGTTAACAGAAGAAATACCTGTGAAAATAGGAACATTCCAAGATCTACACCAGTTTGTGATGTGTGATTTGAGTCCAGCCTGTCTGTTAGGGCGTGACCTTTTATGTAAGCTGAACTGCACACCTGTGATTGAGTCTATGATTTCCAGGGCATTCTGAAGGAGATCATTGGAAGTCCATGCAACTCACCCATAATAGGGTTGACGAAGCCCAGTGGCAAGTATTGCATTGTTCAAGATATAAGAAAAATCAATGCGATCTTGATTCCATAGTGTCCTGTGGTACTGAATCCATCTGTGATACTGTTTCAGGTTCCTTGCGAGGCTGAGTGGTTCACTGTGATTGATTTGTGCCAGGCATTTTTCTCCATCCCTTTGCATGAGGAGAGCCAATTTGTATTTGCTTTCCAACTGGAGAATTGTGTCTTAACATGGTATTGATCCCTCAAGGGTATACTGAGAGTCCATCTATCTTTAACCAGATCTTGAAGAAGAATCTTGAGAGCTTGGCATTTCCCCAGAACTCGGTACTGGTGCAATATATTGACATTCTCTTGATTGCATCTGAGACAGAGGAGGCGTTCTGGGATGATACCATCACCTTGTTGAATCATTTGGCAGAAAATGGTCACAAGATGTCACCAAGCAAGCTTCAGTACTATTTGACAGAAGTTCAGTACTTGGGTCATCGCATTGAAAAAGGCAAGAGAAAGGTGTCACCAGACCGCATTGAGGCGATCATGAAAATTAATGTGCCTACGACACAGAAGGAAGTCAGGATGTTTCTGGAAATGGCACCCTGGGATAACAACTGTTTGGTTGCCTTCTTGGAGCTGAGAGAGAGCTTTTGTCGCGCTCCAGCTCTGGGAATGCCTGAGTACAACAAAGCATTTTTGCTCTTCTGCTGGGAAAAGGAGGGTTGTGCTCTATCAGTACACACCTAGACACATGGGGGTGTCTGTAGACCAGTGGCCTATTTTTCAGCCACATTAGACCCTGTAGCTTCAGTGTTGCCCGGATGTCTCAGATCCTTTGATGCAACAGGTGTCAGTATTGAGAGATGTGAAAGTATAGTGATGGGTCATCCGCTTACTGTCTATGTTCCACACTCAGTTGAGCTCCTGATGACAACTACCAAAACACAAGATTTGACGAATAATAGGCTTACCCGGTATGAACAGGTTTTACTGGCCATAGAGAATGGAACTTTTAAGCAGTGTTCTGTGTTAAATCCTGCTACATTGATGCCTACTCCAAATGTTGATGACTATGACTGTATGGATGTGACTGAACTTTGCACCAAACCGAGACCCAACATTGTTGATAAGCCCTTACCTGTTTCTGACCAGATCATTTTTGTTAATGGCTAATGTTTAAGAGACAATAAGGGATACCTGAGAGCAGCATTTGCTGTCTGTACCCTTTCTGGAGTTGTGGAAGCTGTTTGTTCACAAGGAGTATACTCCGCACAAGTAGCTGAAATCATTACCTTAACCTATGCATGTCTTGCTTCTGAACAGATCTGAGTCACCCTCTATACTCTTTGAGTGTTGGATCATGCTCTTGGCTGTGGTGTAACATAGGGTCAGAGAGTCTGTGGCAAGGGCACGTTTTTATTTTTTTCTGAAAGGAATGTAAACTGCCATTTTTCAACACATGCCAGACAAGGAGGCTCATGTGCCGGAAGTCAATTCTATTAATGAACTGCCTCTGATTCGTGTTTTACAGTAGGTACCCATTCTAAAATGTGCTTCTGAGAACCCTGAAGATCGTAATGAGAGATATTTACCTTGTTTAGTTTGTAGGAATTCATGTCCTTCTTTGTGAAGTGTGTTCTGTGTTATGCAAAGTTGGGAAGGAGGCTCTATCTGTGATCAGAAGGCACTAGAGGGTGCAAATGCGTGGAGTATTGTACTTAAAGGTGGTTGAGCCACTGTAAGCTCGAGCCAGATACCTGGCTCTGGCTCAGCACGAGGTCCTCTTGGACTCTCAAGCTTAAAACAAGCCGAGCCTGCATGTGTCGTTGGCATGCCGCCCACTCTCTAAATACATGCTTCAAGATCCCCTGTGCACCTCCTGGGCAGTGCTAGGCCGCGGAGATGGGCAAATAGCAAACACCCGTGATTGTGCTGTTAAAGTGCTTGTAGAGGAGTGTTATGCTAATGACTTTTCGAACAGTTTTTCTCCAACCCCATTAACAATACCCTACAGGATCTTGACAATCAGCCATCTCATCTGCTGTCCCAAGGGAGTAATGAAAAGGGCCAAAAGCCTATGGTGTAAGCTCCGCCAGAAAGTTTGTCTGCAGTCGATCCCACTTCACTCGTGTTGCTATGAAGACTTGTACATTTAATTCCATGGGCTCTCCCAGACCTTTTGCATTGCTAATATGGGTGATTGCCTTCACTAAGGTGTTAAGCCTCCTCAAAAATCAGTGTCTTTATTAAACTCAGGGAAAGATGGTGATAAGAACATTAACATCGAGGACTCTGTCTTTGCTTAACTTTGTGTAACTTTGTAATTTTTTCCAGACATTCTTCCTGCATATTTGCACATTGCATAATAGCTACTACTAAGCCGATATGGAGACTGCTTCTTCCCGCATTAATTATTTTTTGCATGTTTGCACACCTGCTGGGGTGGGATCTTGTCCCTAGCACTAACTTTCGGTGTGTTTGTACATCAGTGGCTGTTAAGCCTGCTCCTTTCTGCATGACTTCTTTGTGTGTTTGCACACTAGTTGGGGTGCGACCTCATCCCTCAGCATTGACAATCTGCATCTTTGCACATCGCATATTAGCTGCAACTGTGCTGATACTGAGACTGCTTCTCCACTGCATTCGTGGTTATTGTATGTTTGCACACTGGCTGGGGTGTGACCTCATCTCCCAGTATTGACCTCATGCACTTTTGCACATTAGCTGCTATTGAGTTTGCTCCTTGTATGCACAGATTCTTGTTGGTCTAGGAAGTTGCTACATCTTTGACATTTTTCTATGGCACTGTTAAACTTTGTAGCTGACTAGTGTACTTTGGCTGTGATGGAGAAACGTAAAATTCCTGTACCTGTAAAGTCAAGCTGCTCGTCCTCCTCTGTAGATGGCTACATTAAACGTGCTGTGGGGGCTTTAAATAAGGTATTAGAGCATGTGGAGCATCGCCTCTCCTGCACTTTGGTGGTGGGAGTTGGGTTTGGTGCCACTACTCCGGGGGAACTAGGATCATAGGGCTGTGTAACATTGTGCTGGGCCATGGTCAAGGGTCGGCTTCAGTGCCATCTTCCTCCAAATATGCCTTTTCTGTGGATCTTTGAATTGATTTCTGGTACGGAACCTACCTCACCACATAACGACCACCCCACTGCTAAATCAAAAAGGCACCAGGGGTTAAGAAAGCCCGTTCCATACACAATTCCTCAATCTAATCATCTAATTGATTCTACCTTCTTTAGTTCGGTGTCTCTAGACTACTTTCAGAAGACATTTTTGGACAATGTGAGGGGCGTCATAGAAAGTTTGCTTGCACCTATATGTTCTAGGTTGGAGACTATTGAAGAACTTTAAATAAGTGTTAAGGGTAGGTGTGATACCTCTACTGTTACTCAATGTACAATGCACTTGCAGGTGGTTGGAGGGCTGCTAACACACGCTATGCCACCCCCTCGAAACTGCAGCTCAATCTCTAGTCACCCCTGGGATCGACACATGATGGCTGACCCTCCTCAAGCTTTACATTGTAACCCCTCACATGTGTGCCCACAAGATAGGATCTCTAGGCCCAGGAGGGAGGGCGACCCTACCATCTTGGGGGGAGGTCCATATGTGGGTAGACCTTCTAATCCTGCAAGGGGTGGGCAACGTTTTCGAATAACCACAGCTACCCACGCAGGTGGCATCTGTGGTAACCAACCTCCTGTGGTAACCCCTACCGAACGTCTGACTCAGAGCAGGGGGGCAGAGGGCTGCTTGGAAGAGGGGCTGGCCAACTTAATATGGATGTGCTTACCTTACCCCCTGCTTGCTGCCTTTATGTAGTAATATCGGCCAATGTGCCACCCTTGACTCAGACTTTAGTTGAGTAGCCAGTGCAGTTAAGGAACACAGTATTGCATTGGCTGCAGTCCAAGTCTATTTTTCCAATATCTGGTAAAGATCAAATCATGGTGACATGTAAGGTGGGCTGGGTTAGCACATCTAGGATATATCTTGATGGGGATTGTGTCATCATTAACTTTAGGCATCCAGGGTTTGCTGGAGAGATCTTGCATAACGCATTGTTTGATCTTTCCAAGGGGGGATATATTTTGCTTCTTCCCTTAGGTTTTTTCTATCAACACCTATCCCAGGCACATGTTGGCTCTGATTTTTGACAATTTGTCTCCCCTACTGCAGGTAATCATCCTTTTCCCCTTACACTTTCAAATAGGTAGAATGCCTTAAATTATTTGCAGGCGGTAGATTGACTTTTAGATGTAGTGGTTACTCGCCAATACCTCTGGCATGAACAATTTTCCAGCCCCCATTAGTTCATCTCCCTGATATGCAAACATGTCTCTAGCAGTTTTTAATGTTCCTGCCTTAAGTACTCCCCCGTTTTCTGGTAAAGAGACATTCACAAGGAGTTTTAACGAATTTGATCCAGCCAACCCTTTAGTCCAATCTGGTTATAATGGGTCATGTGGCCTTGTCTCAAGGAACATCTCAGGGCTTCAGAATAAGGTAACTGCCGCAGACTGGCTTGATATTATCTCTACTACTCACATAATCTGCATCCAGGAAACTTGGCGAGTAGACTATCTGCATGTTGAAGGTTTCTCTTCCCTATTTACAACAGCAATACCATCATATGCAGTTAATGCTAAGGGGGTTTCAGATGTTGATTTCTAACTTGCTGCCAGCTATCATTAGAAGATCTGTCACCTCTTCCCCTTACTACTAATTTATGTTATTATCATTTAAGGGAGAATTGAATTGATCCTAATTCATTCTTATAATAATGCGCTCGCTCCACCCACCGTAACGTTAATGCTCTGGAAGTTGACAGACTCTTTTCTAGTGCTTTAAAATTTTGCCTGTCCAATTGCATGGGCCGACTATTTTAACATCCAAAGATGTAGCCATCCGGCTAGATGGATGTGTGATCTTACAAATTAGGCAGGAGTTGGTACCTCTCGCTGCCTACATAGTGCGAAAGGTAAGGCTTTATAAACTTTGATCCACAAACATGACCTGTTGCTGCTGCAGGACCACAACACCATATGTAATCCATAGATTCATACGTTCGTGGGGGAAAGGTTGCACACGCTACAATCTATAATTTTTCATTAGCTCCACCATCAATCATTTAGTCTCCAATATTATGGGTCAAACAAACTGCTGTAAGTGATAACAAGCCAATAGTGTTATTTATGATTCTTCATGCCGATTGCCCTATAGCTACTAGCGCTGTATTAAATATTGTCCTTGTCAGGCAGAGCAGTGTACGCATTAGATGGTCAGGAGTTGACCCTATGTACATACTCCGGAGGTTGCTAACCCTGAAGGCAACTGAGTTTGATCTTTGTTTAGCCCCTGATGTGGATAATGATGGGTTGGTCTCTGCCTTTGAGTCAATCATTGGGGCTCTTAATTCCCCCTTGTTGCATCCGGCTAGAGATAAGGGTTGTGTGATAGACATAGTTGGTTCAATCAGATCCTTCAAAAAGTTGAGGGCAGCCCTCAATTGCATCGCAAGAGACTATTCTGTCATTAAGCCTCTAAGGAAATATTATAGCAAGGCGTTAGCCTCTAGGAAAAAGGAGTTAAGGCAAAAGGCCTGGGTAATTCTGGTCCAGGTGGCTGAAACTAATGACAACACTTTTTTTTGGAATACCATAAATGCCCCATTTTTGAAAAGTGATCCTATTCCTGAATTAGCATCACATGTTACCTTACAAGTTTGGGTAGATCACTGTGAAAGGATCTTTGACCCTTTAGTCGATAACTTGTCAAGGCTCAGCCCCTTGACTCCTAAGAAGCAAAAATGAACCCCATTTTTAAGAGATGCATGCCCTTGGATTTCGGCCTAGATGAGGTCCTCGATGCTTTGAAAGGTTGTGCCAAAGGTAAAGCCCCAGGACCTGAGGGAGCTCCCAGTTGATGCTTTCATTGGTATGGGTGAAAAATGGGGCTCAATTTTGACCTAAAGTTTTCAATGCGACGGCAAAGGTTGTCAGCACCCTCTACACTTGGCTAATTCAATTTTATGTATATTTCCTATGTTCAAGATGGGGGACAGGTCCAACCCGAAGTGCTACTGCCCCATTTTCCTACTGGATTCATCTGCAAAACTCCTGGACAGGGTTGTCTGGCAGAGACTGGACGACTGGGCATATGATTATTACTTTCTGTCCAGATGCCCAACACGGATTCAGGAAGGGAATTAGGACAGTGGAACAATATGTAAATCTCAAACTTCTGATTGGGAAATACACAAAGGCAAAGCCAGCATTCTTTACTTAAGTTTTGCCGACCTTAGTAGCATTTTGATCAAGTGGACTACTCAATTCTGTGGCATATCCTGCTTTCATATGAGGCATCCTGAGAATATTGGTTGTCTTCTTTCTCGGCTGTATAAGAATCTTACAGGTAAGGTACGATACGGTCCCAAAGGAGAATATTCCCCCTCTTTTAGGTTTATGAAGGCGTGAGACAGGGGTGTGTGTTGGCCCCATTTTTATTTCCACTTTATATAAATGAGTGGAGATAATAGTCTTTGGTCCTTGCATGCCAGTGCACCAACCGTTGCTGGTCACATGGTTCCCATCCTCCTGTACTCAGCCACGATGTGGTCCTATTATCTAGGATCGCTGTCCAGGCTGCAGCGATTAATGGACACCTTTGTGGGATTCACGGAATCCAAGAAATTAAATATCTGCAAAACCAATACATTTGTAATGTCTTGTGGTAAAACTCCACAGAAAGTTAGGCCTTTTTTCTTGGAGAGCACATCCATTACAAAGGTGAATTCCTTTAGTTATCTGGGCATTCTATTTCCTAGTAATGGCTCTTGAGTCCAACACATAAAGAATGCCCAGCTCAAGATGAACAGAGTGTGTGAGGGTGTGTTTAGGTTCTCTTGCAAACTTGCCTCTGCCCTATTAGGGATATGATTACCATCTACAAAGCAAGAGCACTAGCAGCCCCTACTTACGGTGGGGTGTGTGGGGTCAGATGTCTAGAAGCCCTTTACAGGCTCAGAAAAATGCCCTTTTAAAGGTGCCTTTTGTGTACTCCCCCTTCATCGACGTCTTCCATTATTCATAAGTGGGGTTAACTCACTTGGATGACACGTTTTTACTCAACCCTATTTTACTGTGGCATTCAATATGGGCCAGCCCAGAGCTAGAATTTACTAGAGGCAATCATACGGGACTGCAGTGGCAGCTGGTTATAACGGGCGAAAGGGCGTTGCCTGCCTAGCATCCGAGAGGAAAGAGAGAATGAATGTACAGCACGAAGCAGCTTTAAATAAAGTGCTCTCTGCTTCGTGCTAATTGTAACACAGATTCTGTTGCTTTTTAATGAAAGAACTGAGGAGCGAGACAAGTCCTCGTGTGCATGTGCTGGCTGGGGCGGCGGCTATCGCTCGCCCTTGAGGCACACTACGAGGAGAGTGATGTCAGCATGGTAGAGTGGCTGGTAGAAGCGGTAATGGTTAACTTATATACGGGGCGCTTATGCTGTGGCCCAGGCGTTTTCAGCAGAGCGCCATTGGAAATAAATGGTATGGGGCAGGGCTGGCCTACAACGAGGAAGTGAAGTGGGTGGCAACAACTGAAGGACTCCCTTCATGTTTGTACTGCTGTTTAAGCCTCCTGATTGGATGTTGGGAAGCTGGGGAGTGGGCTGTGGAAGAGTTTGTCTGAGGCAGCTCCCGATTTCATTTCGGGGTCGGGATAATCAGAATGCAGCAGGTGTGCGTTGTGTATCGTGTTGGCGGTTTGTTATCCAGGAGGAGACACCGACCAGGCGAGATGGGCCGTTAACCAGAGCCATAAGCTTTCGAGGTCATTGAATGAGTATAATCTGGAACATAATATACTCTTCCGGTCGAGTGTTCATTGGGCTTTTGTTGTGTCAGCTTTCAGCTTTATTCAGGAAACGAGATGTCAGGTGTGCGGGAAGATTCTGCATTAGGCCTATAATTTAGTGTTTTACCACGGGCTGCTGACCGCATGACACCAGTCAAATGTGAGGCTTGTGAGCAAGGGTACAGTCAGTAGAAGCCGAGGCCTGGGACTATTCCTTAAATTGGTAAGGATAACAGACTGAAGACTATTTAGAAAAGCGGTAGGAGTTTGTTGGGCACGTGCACCGGTTTAAATTACGTCAGTGCCTTGTTAGCGTTTCACTTACTGTTTGCTAGCCACAATCGCAGCCGCAGAACAAGCTGCAATCTGTCTGTGGGCACGTGCGCAACATATTGGAGAATTAATAATAGCCTGCGGGTATTAACAAGCAATGCAATCTGGCAGGGATACAGTTTATGCCCTCGCATGCGCAGTTACCGCGCTGTGCCTTCAGATGAGCACGCAAGTTCTCGGAGATTGAGATGTATTTTACCGAGATTATAAGCACTCTGATTAATGGCGTCCGATATCTATCTGCAGTACAGGTCGAGACCACCCTCCTCCCCCTCCCTATCAGAGCGCTTGACTAATGTGGCAACAGAAGGCTCAGTGAAAGCCCACCCAGTGTTACATGGGTGGGTATAAATATTGTTAAACGAGGCCCGTTATGTTACAGGCTGACGAAGCATAATGCTGAATCCATCAGAAGTGCCCCTGAGAAGCATGACCACACAACAGGTCTAGAATACACAAAAGCCAAAAAAGTACTTCTGCATTTAATGCGGAGAAGGTAGTGCAATGTTTCACAGGTAGAGTACGCGTGCGAATGTCGCATTCTGCCAACACAGGAAAGGCAAGCCCTCATTCCAAGGTTTAGTGCTGCTTTCCTGCATAGCATCTGGCAAGTAACCTGTGGCTGATTGGTTGATCTAGTAGCGTTTCAGTGTAACGCTTTTTGGGTTCGTTTCAGCATTCGGTTTACATTGTTGGTGAAGTCGGTTCAGTAAGTGCGCTAAGCTGTGCTCACCTCGGAGTCACGCATTTCTAATATTAGCAAAAGGGAATCACTGACAGAATATCGACGATCAAAATATCGAGCTGCCAGAATATCGCTGACAAAATATAGACTACCAGAATATCGAATTCCTATCTACAA